>VYZV01016794.1:7835-74672 GCA_013401275.1 Pandion haliaetus | reverse complement strand
GTGAAGGACTGTCTCCCGTGGGAGGGACCCCACGGTGGAGCAGGGGACGAGTGAGGAATCTTCCCCCTGAGGAAAGGAGCGGCAGAGACGATGTGTGGCGAGCTGACTCAACCCCCATCCCCTGTTCCCCTGCGCTGCCGGGGGGAGGAGGGAGAGAGAACCGGGAATGGAGCTGAGCCGGGAAGGCGGGAGGGGTGGGGGGAAGGAGTTCTGAGGTTTGGTTTTCCTTCCTAATATCCTTGATTTGATTTGATTTGTAGTAAATGAAATGGATTTTGTTTCTTCCCCAAGTTGAGCCTGTCTTTTGCCCGTGACCATAAGTGGGGAGTGATCCCTCCCAGTCCTTGCGTCGACCCACGAGCCTGCCTTTGGATTTTCTCCTCATCCCACCGTGGCCAGGGGCGGGGGTGGGGGGTGAGTGAGCGGCTTCGTGGTGCTTTGTTACCGGCTGGGCTGAAACCAAAACCACGAGAGGTCCCCACTGTCCTTTCATTTGCATTTTCTTTGAATCCTGGGATTCAAGAAATTCCAAATCTGAATGCAACTGTCTGCTGCGGACTTGGTCATGTCAGCTTTTTCTCAGTGCCATCATCTGATCACAATGACGTTCTGTGAGTTTGATGCAAAACAATGCAAGCCTAGATAGTTTTAAAGATGTTCACACTACAAATGACCACTTTGGGTAGAGAAGGTCTGAGTTAAGAAGGCTGTAACATCCACAGCTTGATAACTAAGTAACAAGTGGTCCTGATGACACAGCCCTCCAATCCACAACCCCTTGATAAAATCCAGTTGCTTTCAGGTTTCAGTTCAAACACCTAAATCTGCACACCCCACTCACCTGTTGCTCAGCTTCCTTACACAAACACAAACCAGGATTTAAGATGTCAAACTCCAGACCTCAGGACTTGGACACTGTACATATTTCTAGAAGCAGTGACTGGTGCAACATCAATGAATTTACCTTCCTTCAGTAAGCAGAAAATCTGTTCCATGATGAACAAATTTGCCTTTCAAACCACTTGATTTACTGAACTACCCTCCTGACCCACTCTGTGTAAAGCAACTGGTGCGTAGATCAGAGACTCATTGGCAATGGCAGCCCTGTACACGGTGCTTGCACGTGGTCAGTAAATGGCCCACCAGCCACAGCAGATATTTGCACTTGGCCAGCATGCTCATATATAATTTATTCACAAGTATACGTAAGTAAATAAAAACCTGACTGCGTGCACAGGCAGAAATACTGGGAATAGTTCAAGTGTCTTGTGGGAGCACCGATGTCAACACCACCAACTGCCTATGACACAGTCCCGACTCGAGTCAGCACCCCTGACTCTCTCCCTCCCTGCTCTCACTCCCCCAGCCCCAGGGACATGAATCACAGTTGTGCTCTGCACTCGTCACGAGAGCAGATTGTATGCAGGTGGCACTGCCTGCTACAAGAGCTTTGTTTTTTGTCAGCCTACCCTTGCAATTCTTGGACTTTTTATTTTAGAAGGCTCTTCAGAGCAAGAAGAAACGGCATAAAGGACGGTGGTTGGGGTTTTGAAATGTTTAGTCACTACTGTCCTCAGAAAAACGCTTGTGAACATGTCAAGCTGCTGAACACAATACGGCCACTGCAGGCTTCAGGCTTGTTATTTCTGCTATGGAAATCTCATGGGAAGGCAGGAGAAATACTCTCAAGTACTGTGCTTCCTCCCATGTCATTAGCATATTTCTGTTGCTTAGACAGTAAGAAATGGGCTAGGAGCTGTGATTCAGGCACTAACCAGCTACCACTGAAAGCCCAAGCAGTATGAGTCTGGCACAGCCACCTTTGTCTTCCTGTACTACCAGCGCTACACAGTATTGTTAGTGATCAGCTGTGGCTCACAGATTTGGAAGACCCCAGGCGACAGCAGACTCCAGCGCCTGAGGTCTCAGTGTCCTCTAGCAGTCCCAGAGCGTGAGCTGCTCCGGCATTAGCCAGACCCTGGTGTGGTAAAGACTGAGAAAGAGACTTGAGGTTAAAGAGTCCTGCCAACTTACAAAGTGAGCAATGTCTCCAGAGGAACAGGAGCTGGCTTGCATTTACTTGGATTATCTCCTTCCCCAAACTGAGGTCTGGCAGCACCAAAAGATGCAGTCAGATCCCGGTTCCAAAGTGTGCGCACTGAGAGAGTACTCTCAAGCAATTCAACCCAGTCAAATTTAGTCTACAATTTATTATAAAGGGACATTTCACACAACAGGAATGCCACCACTCTGCAGCTGGCGTAGTTTGATTTCCGCAAATTGATCTTAGTTTTAAATTAAACAGAGTTTTGCAAATATTTCTTGCTGCCCTCACCACACTTTCCCTTCATTTCCCTGAGCAGGCTGGGTATCCTCTTCGAATAAGTAAGAGTCTCTTCAGTAAGCAAGAGCACTATGGGTTGATACATAACATGAGGATATCCGAATAGAATTTTTCAAAAATCTCCACTGGCCAAGTCTCTTGCTATCACAGGGCTGTCCCCCACCTGTATCCCCCTCTTCCAGTCCATCTACCATGGAAACCAGGAAAAGCAACAAACATTCCATGCCATCTTGAAAATAATAAGCCCCATCTACACTGATCGCACAGTCCTTACACAGTAATTAGCAAAACATTTTCTAGCAAAAAGCAAACCTTCTGGACAGTAGCCATATTACCAATAGTTTCCAGAGCTGGCAGCTCAGAAAAAAAACCCCACCTCACTATACCCATTTCCCCTTCAAAGCTGGGGAAAAATACATATTAATTCTAAAAATGTACAAGGAAATGCTCAGCAAATAACTTACTGAACTTCTGTTGTTCTCTTGTGTTACACCTATTCAGTGGTCAGGTGTGGCTTCTGGGTTTGGAAGACTCAAGGAGAAATGGAAATCTATGTTACAAAATATCCGGGGACATGAACCTAAATCACAGAACATGCTCAGTGCAATTACCCTTTCATAAATATCACTTATTACTTATAGCAATAATTCAGCCGATAAACCAAAATACTAGTCTCTAAAGGTTATTTCTTAGTTGCAGTTACAATCTCAATCAAAAGCCCAGAGCTTTGCCTGGAAGATAACTAGAGGCAAGGGGACCAACAAAGCCACGTTACTTATGTGAACTGTCAAAACGTGAGGCACAAGAGATTTTGCTTCTATTCATACTTCCTACTTAGAACTTTTGCTTTTCTGTAGCTCTAGAATCAGTGATTATGTAGGCATAACAATTCAGACAAGATTTTTCTAAGCTGATCCTTACAAGTTTAGCAAGACTGCATTATTTTAAACATTGTTCTTTAAATGTAGCATCTGCCCTCCAAAAAGCTTTGCAGATAACAAGTTAGAGGAAATTTTATCTCCTATTCAGTTTCTCACTTGATATATTAAAATATAAAACCTGAACTACAGTGTAAAGATAAAGAAGCAACTTTATAAAGCGTGGGAGGAATTTAAATAAACTAATTACACAAATCATTGTATTAGGCTTACAAAGGCCAATCTTTTGTTTAAAGGAAAGGAGATTTATATTTAGCAAATGGCGAAGACACGGAAGCGGAAAAGATTTGCTGTTACAGACAACATACAGAGTTATTAGCCAAATTGTAATCGTGCAAAAAGCTGCAACGAAAGCCCTCATCCCTCATCTCCAGAGGTACAGCAATCCCATGCTGAAGCTAAAAGCTTCCGCAGCCCAAAGCAGCAGACTTGGCCTCATGCTCTCTTCTGCCTCTCTCCAGCTGGGAGGTACCTCACACATAGCTGATCCCTGCTGTGTTCCCCCAGGGAAGCTGGTGGGTTTCTCCAGCACCTGAAGAGACTGAGACCACTGCTAGACCTGTCTCTCTCCTTTATGCCCTCTAATTTATTTACATGCAGAGGTAGACCTGTCCCCACGCAGCCAGCCATACACACGCAGATGCCATGGCAATTCCTGCTCTGACTGCAGGAGCCAGTTTCATGCTCTTGGCATAAACAGCCTGAATTTACCAGCTAACTGCTGAAATAGGGACAGAAGTTTTCTGTGAATTGGGGTAAATGACAATGGTATTTTTATTCACATACATCTAAAAGCTATCATTAACGTGGGACTCTGAGCATTGCTAGGTGTCAGACTTTCCTGCCTGCCGGTGGACCTTTCCCTCATTCCTCCTCTTGTGTCACGAGAACAAGGGAGAGAAATCACTCACCCACCAAGCCCACTAAATTGGACATTCAGCTCAGAGCTGTCTTCAAGCTTGTAATTTCTTGCACTCTCCTGCAACCAAACCATTCTTATTTATAGCAGATGTTAATTAGTGTTTCCTTATCATCAGGGTTACATGCAATCTGATTTGCGTGTCTGTAAGCCTCATGTTGGTATCTGTTTCTTCGTTTGTTAGTGACTAATTTAAAATGTTTCATTAAGCCTGAAACAAAAGAACTGAGGCAGGAGGTTAAACCATCACTGCGGGATTCCTCTGCTCTCTGACTACTGTTGGTATTTGAAGAGGACAGAAAATCCTTTGGATGCTGCAGATGTAGTCAGACAGCCCAGCCTCTCCCCCACGCTCAATCTACAACTTCCAGTTGTAGCCTTTACACTTTGACATCCCTTCAATCACTTTGCACAATGGAACTGCCAGGTATTGTTCAGGCCATGCTCTTCAAAAAGAAGTCATGTACTCCTGCTCAGTGTAACAGAACATACTACATCATCTTCCATCTGAGCAGGGCCACACACTGGCTTTATGCACAGACTGCTGTCTTGGCTAAAACAAACACTGAAGCAAGACGGGATTTGTTTGCAAGGAACAGCATGACTTCGGCATCTTACATCCTTCAAAAATCTAGATCATTTCATGGGCACCATCTCCCAGGCGCTCTTGAGCCAGTTCTAACGTTACCTATCCCAGAGGCTTCAACTTCATACTCTACTAACAAAAGCTGTTCTAAAGCTTTCATTTTACATCTCTACAAACCTCCATCTTCTGTGTAAGTGCATTTGTGTGAGTACAGGTGCATGGAAAGATGGCAGGAGATCCTCTCTCTGTTGCTGTGTCCTGTTGTTGTTTATTGAGTAACCTTTTCTTTTGGTGAAGGGGTGGGCAAGGAGTCATGCAAAGGGGAAGACAGACCTCTCTCTTCTCATTATTATTTTGTTTCTGAGTTACAGCAAGGGAAGTACTTGACCTGGTAAAGTCCTGTCTGCTACCTGCTGAAAAGCTAAACGCATGACCTGAAAGCATACAGTCTTTTAAAAATCTCCACCCTTGTCAGTCTGCTATTTGACACCTATTTCAGGTTGTTGGAAGAGTATCCCCCATGGTGGGTTTGCAATGATTGCTGCCATGGGCCCAGCATACGCAATATACTATATATATTACTAGCGGCACCATTAGCTACCTGTGACAATGCATTAGTCTGAGTGTCTTTCTGTTTGCTGTGGCTCTGGTCATTCCTCTCTCTTTTTCTTTCTCTTTTTTTTTTTGCCTAAGACAGTACCTCTTCTCTGCTGGAACAGGCATCAACTTCCACAACCATGCATCTGGAAAATGAATATTTAACGAAACTTAATGAAAACTTCCTGTTCTAAAAAGCATTTCCAAATCCAACAGACTACATCACCCATCATTTTCAACCCATGCAGATGTCCAAGTAATCAGTCAAGGGCCTACAGAGTGGTATTAAAATGCTGATATCAAATGAGTCACAGTTGCTTTCCATTTACAATATGCTCTATAATTACATGTTTTCTTTAACTTATCTAGAGAGGTATGACATGCAACTAGATGTAGTAAATCAGAATTTTACTGGGATTAGAATTTCAGATTAAGCAGTCCAAGTACACTTGCCCTATAAAGATGTTTCCTTTCTCCAATCTCTAGATAGATACCAAGCTATGGGAAAAAACTTATACACCTCAAAGGCATTAAGCTTTGATTCAGCACATGTACTCCTTTTTGAAAAGGAAGGATTTAAAATTTACAGATATTAGTATTTTCTACCTAAGTACATACTTAAATTCACCAAAAAGAGAAACTGTAACTAACAGATATCCTTACTACAGCAGAAGTGCCTATCAAAACTGGTTAGGATTTTGTTGTTCCCTCCTTTTGCCTGTTTCTGTTCTAGTTAGAAATGAGCAACATCTCCATATTACTACGGTGTAATCTGTAACTTTCCAATCCAAAAAAGCTGAAATATCTGAAGAATAACTATAGATGTTCTTTTCTAAAATTGGCTGTCATGTTTGTGTTCCACTATTAGTGCAGTTATTTGCAAGCACCTTCATTAGCTCATCAGAACAATAGTAGAAAAAGGGTTACGTTGGAAGCAAAGATTTGTTTCTCCTAGAAATCCATTATCTGTTCTGTCTCCTGCCATTTACCTTTTTACACAGCACTGCAATGCTGTGGAATGTGTATGTTCATACAGATTGCCAATATTTTCACCATTTTAACAAGTCATAAGGTCAATTCCTTTCAGAGGAGATAGGAAAAAAGGCAGAAAAAAGTTTCAGAAATTTAGTCACCTCCTATTTCACATTGGTTAGTATTCTCTTTTTCCTTCTGCTTGGGCTATCTGAAAATAAAACCTTAGACAGATAATCTATCTTCAAATGTTTTAAAATAAATGTAAATGCAGGAAAGTTTAATACAATGAAACAAAGTGATTTCTGCAACAACAGGACCTATCCTGAGAAATCGTGACTCAGCGCTGCTCAGATTTTCACAGAATTCTCCCATCTCCACTCACGTTGAACTGAGCAACGACAGCAATCTCATTTGCTGGCATTATAATTTGGTACAGTGTTAGCACAAGATTCACCTGCCTTTACTAATGTTAATGGGCCTTTTTCCTAGACTCCGCGTAAGACCCTCCATGAACCTGGAGCCTTCACCAATGGAAGGACAGTGGTCAGGCTGGTGGGACAAGGTGAACCCAAGTTATAAATGCTGCCTGGGGTTGGTCTGTTCATGACAAAAGCACCTCTAAACACCTACTTGTAGGGTTTCCAGGAGACACCTCAGCAAAGGAAGCGACAAGAGGTCAAAGTCAATTAAGAACTCGGGAAGCAAATTTTTCCTTCCTGTCCCTCCTCAGATGTGCGGGATGAATGAAACTCCCACAGCAGACCTGCTCCTACAGACTTTCCTCCAGCCAAGAACTGCTCTCTTGAAGAGAGTGATTCAAGACAAGAGTATTTAAGCCTGGTTATACAGCGTACATTGTACACTGATGTGTGCTGCTTTCCAGCCACCTTCTTTCACAAAATGCAACAGAACCATAACAAAAGTGTTGAACTTTATCTCCCTTACAGGTGTTTTATACCAAGGTTAATACATAGTTTCAATAGAAATATTGTTGATTTCTACCAGCAGGACTGTGGAACCAGCCCTGCCAAGGGCCCAGCCTCAATGATGACCTTGATCTGTTGCTGATCTTGATTCTCAAGCTGGGAGAGGGACAGAAGAACACTGAAGCCAGCAACTGGCATTGCAGCTGAGGAAACCAAAGTGCTTTATTTGTTTCCTGTTCCTGTTAATTTTAAGTGAACAGAGGAAAGGAATTTATGCTACCACTACAGGCCAAGAGATGCAGTTCTAACATCAACTTGTTTTTTTAATTAATACGATTAAAATGCATTTTCTATCTAAAAAGAAATTGAATATTCAGAGTTTTAATAACTGGAAGATGGGGAAAGGAGACTGCATGCTCCAAAAGCCTTCCAGGAAGCCCTTGACAGCTTACTGAACCTAGTTTCCTTAAAAAATACTTCCTTGCTGTTACCAGAATTGTTATGCCATGATACGGGATCCATTCAGATGGAGTTCTCCCTCCCCCACCTCCATCCAATGCCTTTTTCTCAGCCAGATGTCACATTTCTGTGGAGCTAGAAATTCCTGTACAGTATTGCTTGCAGGTGATGAAAAACCAACTCTGGTGGCCCTTATAAGGAATAAAATATATTTAAAGATTAAACAATGTCAGGGCTTTCCCATTTTCAGGACAAGACATAAAAGTCATTTTTCTTTGAATTACCTGTATCTCAAGTCACAGTTTAACACACACACACTCACAAATTCATACAAATACCATTAAGGATTTTTTTAACCCTGAAGGCAGAGAAAAGCAAGGAGGGACAGGTACTTTTGTGACTAGCAGTAGCTATGTTGCAGCACTAATGTAGGTAGTTGCTACTCCACCCTTTTCTTGGTCTTTAGAAAAAGGAACATGATGACTAACAGTTGCTTTTTAAATATTTGCAAGGTAATTTAGCCACAGCCATGGCAAATGCTGTACATAGAGATGCAGTTCTTAGCATCCCCATAGTACCTGCCTTTTGCTATCACACTGAGGCACAGAGGAGTTAAATGCTTTACCCATTGTCACAGAGGGAATCAGTGTCACGGGTAAGAGTAAAGAACCAGGAATACTGGCCTGTACCTATAATCACTGAGAGTACTTCCAATTCTTTATTCCCTGCATCTCCACTGTGCTTTCATATTCAAAAGTCCTTTCATTTCACCACTACCAGCTGCCCCTCTAACAGTGACACCACTTAAATCAATAGCAAATGATTAAAAAATTTTCTCACTGACTCATTTTCCTTAATGAGACAATCAGTCTTATCCAGAGCAGTATGCCCAAGCTAAACGAACACACACTTACTGACTGCAACCAAATCACAGCATACATCATGAACAGATTTATTTTCTTCCAGATTCTTCTTATAAATAAAAAAGCAGTTGTCACTTTTCTTGATCAGGTGTGACTGCCTCTTTTACTGTGTTATGCTGCATGATGCACATGGAGATACTGTTTTCACTGCCCTCATTAGGATGCTTGCACGTAAGCCTGGTGGGTAACTCCGTCAGCCCTTATAGTGACTGCAGGGCAAGAAAGACTGTTCTGAGTGGCTTTCTGAGAACGTTTCTTAACCTACATGACCCACCAGACAGTGGAAACTGCATTTATGCAGAATGAAAATATAACTCTCCACCTCAGGAAGTAATTTCATGACAGCAAAGAGGCATCCCTCAGAGAGCAGAAAATTCATTGGGCAGTTCAGATTTTAAAACAAGTTTTCTTGGGGGTGGCATCCTTTGGCAGGGAAGAGAAAAGGAACTGGGAGGTCTTGTAAGACCATATATTGTTTGGTTAAACCAAGGAACATGATATACTGGGCAATTTACAGTACATGTTCAGATTAATGTAACTAACTATACCCAATATTTTACTAGCTCCAGGTACAGAGCAGGGCAGGATGAATACCTGGCACCTGTTTCCAGAGCACGTAGCGGGAGGTGTGCTGGGGAATGGGTATTGTGCCGTACCATGCGGTTCTGTAAGTCAGCATCTATTTTAGAGGATTCGTTATCCTTGAAAAAGAGCAAGGAGATGGGTTTTCACACTGCTCAGGCCTCTCAGCACAACTATACTACACCAAACAGAGTGATAACAAAATTATGGACTGGAAACAACAAAAAGAGCCTTTCCCCAAAGCCCATCTTATGTGCTTAGCCAAGCCTCAGCACCAGCAACGTGCTTTAGTCCCCCGTGGAGTCTTTGCACATTGGCAAAGAGCTTCCCACCAGGGCACTTCAGAGGCTGTGGAGATTGGAAATACAGGGTTAATCTTGACTGGCAAGTTATAAGACTTTTCCTAACTGAAGTCTGGGAAAGCCTGAGCTCCCCTTATATTTTCCCATTGTAATAGGACCATATGGACAGAAGCATTTTTCTTTAACTCCCCTTAATTTCATTTCAGCAGATCTTTCCCTAACAAGCATTTTCCTCTCTTGATCCTGCTGGGTCTCCATACCTGCAGGGTCGTTCTGCCCCTCATACTTTTAGGTAAAAGTAAGTTAAGCCTAAATTATACTTGATGCTGTACAGCAGATACCCTGCAAGAGCAGTAGCTGCATATTAAATAAAGCCAGCATCCTCCATGAACTATATTCCTATGGGCCATTTGGACAAGTTTAGGAAGGTCTCCATAAAAGACACAGACATGGGATGTAAGGCATTCAAGAGCCAGAACTAGTTAGTGGCTGATCACAACCTGCTCAGAGCAAGTAAGCCAGGTAGGGACCAGGAACTGACAATTTATCTTTTTTTTACAGGAAAGCATGTGAGGAAAATATGAGATCTATCTCCCAAATTAAGCATTTAACTCACCATTGCTAGATGACACAATGCCACACCCTACTTTCTCAGCCTGGACTGCACTCTTCAGCGTCAAGGTGAAGACCACACATTTTAGGAATTTCAGCTGTAAGCCAGCCAATTTTCACATGTTAATAAAAACAATTAGCACTAATGACAGGAAATGGATTGACAGCTCTGCAACCCTTAATCTCTTCACCAAAGAGGCACAACATGAATGCAGACTTTTCTTGTGAATCACAGTCCCACTGTCAAATGTCTCAAAAAACAATGTACCGATGATGTCCACTGATGAGCAGGGAAAATCCTCATCATTGATTAGGCAAGACTTACAGGCATTCAGCACTCCACGCTTTAAGATAATTCAAATATTTCTTATTCTATGGATTGTGCAAGGCTGTTGTACTTCAGACAGCACAGAATGTACAGTTTATAATGTGATACTTCTATAAACAAACCAAAGTCTGCTTTAGAATGAAAATTCGGGGAAGGTGGTAGAGATTGGTTTATTTTGTGTGCTTTAGAAGACTGATTTAATAAGGTTAATGTCATTTAAAACTCTCTGCTTTTTTATGGGATTATTTAAAAAAAAAAAAATTACTAATACTTAGAAATAGGATCTCTTTACTTAAGGAAAAAATGAAACCAGAGTATTCCTATCACACTTTTGGAATTGTTTTCTCTTTACCAACCTTTTAAACAAACTGAAATATCAATACAGTTGTTCGAATATGATGAGAGGATATTTACCTTTCTACAGCATTTGAAATCCACAAGGCTGTACACTGCAGCTGGGAACTGCATCCTAAACTCTTGAGGGAAAACATGCAGTGAAATGAAGTCCTGTGACCAATTCATCTGGGCTCCACGGACTGAATTCACACCGTCAGGTATTTTGAGCAGGACTCTTTTATAACCCTTGATAACAACAGTTGGTCCAGCAAACTAGAGTAGCTATATTAGACACAGAAGTTTAGGTTTCATCCTGATGGCAATTCTGAAAGCCAGGAGAGATGATAAATTAAGTATTCATGTAGTTGCAGGTGATATGGAAGAGGTAAGTCCAGCCCTCAGAGCCTGGCGCCAGTAGTGCACATGGACTGCGAGGACAGGTATCACTGGACTTTGACCTCTGATGCCCTAAGTGGTTGAACTGAAATAATTTACAGGGCTACAGACGATTCATGCCTACATGCTAAAGATGATTTCTTTTGGTAGGAAGCACTTGTTTAATGTCAGGCCAATGACCTTGTTCTGTAATTTGCCACACACAAGAGGAAATCCCCAATTGACAGATTTCCAGTTTTTCACTTCCCACACACCACAGCCTTCCCTCATTAGGATGAAGGTGGTGTATTTCTGCTACAGGTGTGGAAAGCTGCATGAGCTATTCTGCTCTTCAGTGAATCAAGGATATTGAATTGCCTAATTGAAGTAGCATTAACAATACAGTAGCACTTTCCACTTCCAGAGCACTTTACTGCTGCAGAAATCAAAACACTTCACGAAGATGTATGTTACAAAATTCCTGGCTCTGTATGAGCCTGGGAATAAATTAGCATATTTCTGGTCAAATGCTCTTGTGTTTTTAGGCTGACTTCCACCAGTCTGTGCAATCTGCAAAATTGCAGCTCACAGCTACAACTTCTGTGATGACACCTTAATTTTGCTTTTCTGACCACTGAGTAAAAGGGGTCTTTGTTTCTTTGTTTTATTCAAATAAAGGGAATGCAGTATATTGGTGGAGCATGAATCACCTAGTAATCTCCTGGTAAAGTGTGGTAACGAGCTCGGGCATCTCTGATACCCCCAGTATACTGCATATGAGCAACATCAAGAGTCAGTCACAAGCTGGTAGTGTGAAGACTACTCATTGGCTCAGGAGAAGGAGAACAAGAGTGGCAAGAACAACACTGACTGTATGAGTTAGAATCACAGAACCACTGAACAGCCGAGGTTGGAAGAGATCTGGAAAGATCATCCATTCTGGAGATTTTAAAAAACAATTTAGACAAGCTTCTGTCAAAATTTGTTGAGCTGATTTGATTTTGGAGTTTGGTATGTCTTGGAGACCCTCCCCTTCCTCAATTTCCTACATTCCAGGAAAATGAAGTGAAGGGAAGCAGTGGAGCTTCCCTGCACTGCAGCTTGGGTCAAGGACTAGCTTTTCCTCAGTGTTTGTACTGTGCTTAGCACAATGGGCTCCTAGTCTACTACTGCTCTCCTCAGCGGTACACAAGTTCAAATTTCAAGGAGATGACACACTACCCTGATTTTCCCTTTTTTTCTACTCCGACAGTCCCTACCTCTCTGTCCTACCCCATAACAGAGTTGTACTGCTTCCTTACTACATTTCTTTGCTTGGGTGTTTCACACAAACCTCCCTACCCTTCAGATGCTTGCACCTTTGAATCATAAAGTCTCCAACTCACAGATTTGTGGAAAGTTCTCGGTACAGTCAAGCCACGGTGTTAATTAGGATCTTTAAAGGCTATCATATTTTTTATTCCTGTTATTACTGCTAACAATTAAACGTAATGGATTTTTTTCTCAGTTGGCCCACCGACAAGTCATTTACATGCAATTACAAAACAAGGAAAATAATTCTGCCTTATCATTACAAAGCACTGCTCTTGCACCAAAATCTCAAAGGGGAAAACAGTTGGCTTACAACTCAGTGGTAATTCCTTCCACAAAAGAATAAAGGAGTATGAAGAGAGAAGAAAACCGTTCTCCCTTGGTTTTTACTCCGTTGACATTACAAGAAGCTTTTCAATATCTGGTCTTAAGTGTGTGCCTGTAGAACACGTGCATGTTTGAACAACGCAGTTACACCTGTACAAAGAGCTACTTTGACAGAGGTCCTTCAAAGTCCCCTATTCTTTACACATACCAATGGAAAGGATGAAATTAAGATTCTGATGGGTTGAGTGAGAATGGCAAGTGCAACAGAACACTAATTGTATAAGGAAATTTTAAAGGTGTCTACTACATATACTGGAACGTCACCTTTAAAAAACAAAACACACTGAATGTATAACATCCATCTTTTGAGCTGATTCCTCCCTAGTATATTTTAAACAAGGAAGTCTAATTTGGTACAGTAGATCAGCAAGTCCTGCAATCACACCCGGAAATGAGCAGGAGCGCTCAGCCCAGAGAAGCAGCACAGTAGCTAGGGACATTCTGCACAGTTCTCAAAAGGTATCATCCGAAGTGCTCTAATGGCCAGACCCCCAGGCTCTGCTGCTGCCTCCCAAGGGGAGCAGCAGAAGCCCATCACGTAATGTATGTGGAATGAGACTACAGAAAGTACAGGGAAAGAAGACCACAGGGAACAAAACAGACAGGCTTAAGGGGACTTGGTAAAATGGCTTAGTGGATTTGTCTCATTTTTAATTTCTGGGATTCTGAACCATCGCGTGACTGTATACAGAAGCTTTGCTTTTCATGTCCTGCAGCACTATGTATGGTACAAAAAATCATAGCATGTCTGATTAGAGTGGCTTACGGCATACATTAATAAATGCTTCCACAGCAGACCAGTATTTCTTTTCACATCAACCTTTACCATAACAGTGATCGGGGAAAGACCTGGAATGTTCTGACACGCTGCTGTGTAGTTTTTATTCTAGCCAATGGAGAATGTGAGAACAAAAGCAATATAATTTTAAAGAGAGAGCCCAGAATACACAGATAAACGGCCAGTCTGTTGGCAGATGGTAGTAATGAACAGTGAAGCACTGGAGTTTGTAATTGGCTTTCAATTAGCAAAACGAATTAATGACATCACAAGCAGCTCTCTAACCCAGCTCCATTTCCAGTGGCCTGAGCTGTATGATGTTTCACCGAGCAACCCAACACTCCTACACAAATAAGGTATCCAAACGCTTGGTCAGGGATGGCTTCGCAATATTCAAAGCAAAAGCCTGTCTTCCTCATCAGGGCTGCATCTGCAGGCTGAGGGCTTACACACCAATAGCTATCACAGTGTCGTCCCCACCGACTGAACTCACGCCTGTGAAGTGTTGGTTCCCTTTGACATTTCCATCTCTTCAGGTGTTCATTACTTTAAAAACCCCTTATGCTTACGCAGCTATTTCCGCTTCACCCTCCACTAAGCTTGAATCTACATCAAGAAAAAAATTCTTTCACTTTATAGAAAAACAAATGGAAGATTATTCAAAAATATCAGTGGAACTAAGATTTTTAAATCACACCCGGATAAAACTAGAGGTGGGCTAATCTAAGAGCAAAAAGAAAGAAGCAACCACTTAATTAAGTTACTCCATTCATTTCATATTCATTTCACTCAATTTTTGACATTCACAGTCAAGAAACCAAAAAAACAAACCCCAAACAGAACAAAAAAGGGTAGCACATCTTCCAGCAGACTGTTTTTGCCTGATGCATACCAGTCAATCAAAGCACACAGATTACCACCCGAAACTGATGTCAAATGATTCTTTGAACTCATTCACCTTCCTTCTCTGCCTCCTAAAACACCCCTATTAATTTTTGTTGCTGCTACCAACCATGGAAATTTTTTGACAAAAGGATGAAAAATAAAGGCATGGGGCCTAATTCATCTTTCCACTGCAACAGTTTTCAGCACTGTAATTGCACTGACTTTGAGCAGGTATCCCAGTTTTGAACACAGTCATTAAAACAGGCCCATAAATTCTGTTGCTACCTTGCTGTTGCATTATGTTATTTGCCTTAAACAAGGAACTGGTATGAATGCCACTACAGACAGAAAAGAAGGGAGCACAGACCAGTGACAGCAATAGACAGCAATAGCTTAGGCATATCTAACGTTAACAGTGCTCAACTAATGTGCAAGAGTAAGTGTAACAGAAGTTCGTATGTTTTATGTTCTGCTGTTAGGAAGGAATGAATGAGAATTCCCCATAAAACATGGAGCTCCTACCTTCTGTTCCTGAGGTCCAGTTTTCCAACCAAGACTCATTTGTAGATCTGTATATATACACAAACGCAAAAAAGCACATGTAATTTTCCTTCTTTTTTTTATACATTTCCAATTATTTTATCTTCTGCTGTGTCTTCCTGTGGAGCAATGACCAAAATACTGTATTTTCACTCCTCATACTTCTCCTCCACTGTATTTCTTCAAGCAATAGCTATTACTTAAGTGACAGCTTTTACTTTTATCACCCTAAGGAATCCCAAGGGTTCAGGTGTTGGCTTATAGTATATAGCTCTGGTCATACACAACTTGGCTGAGCGAGTAGCTTGCTTCCAAATCCTGAACATACGAAGAGTCCCACAATACTTCGCATTTTGCATAAAGAACAAAATAAGGTCACTCTAGCTTCATTTTAGACATATGAAGAAACACATGGTACCTGAAATAAGTGAGAGCTCCTAGACCTGCATACAAGCAAAGCTGATAACCAATGGCCATGAAAATTGGAGTACTGTATCTTTTGTAACTAAGGCACAAAATATTATGGAGGCCATTTTATTACTGACAATAATACACACACAAAAAAAAAAAAAGAAAAAAAAAAAAGGCAACTCAGTTTCATTTCCAGATCCCAGGCTGACTATGAGAATCTGACAGGTAAAAACATTGTTTTATGGATGGGCACATTGATAAGAAAATATTGAGGAGAAAATAAAAATAAAATCATGCTGTGTCATTTTTTAATGTTTAATTTAACACATGGAAGGAGCAGATCTGAAGGCACATATACAAGATGTTGATTAAAGAAAATATACACGGTCTAAGACCTACCCTAGTCCCAGACTGAGAACTATCATTATCTAGGGCTTGTCCCCCTGTCCTTTCCTTTTTCTTTGGTATTAATGAATTGTGCTAGCTCTCAGCTAAAATGGGTTCCAAGCCAAATACTTCCACCTTCTGTTTAACGAAATTATTGGCACAATCTTGTTTTCTTTAACTGCCCATTGCTCTCCTGCAGCACTTACTATCGCCAGCTGGGTTGCTCCCTGCATCCTAGCAGCCCTTGTTAGTAAGTAACCACCTGAGATAAAGGGTAATTTTCTGACTCAGGCTAGAAGAGACAAGCTACCACAGTGTTTCCCTGGGGCACAGTGAAGGCATATGCCTGGGATAGTGGAAAACAGTGAACAAATGCCAGGAGGCTGGGAGAAATACCTCTTGGCTTTGCCATGGCAGCCTTTCCCATGAGCCCCCAGCCATGAAACATAAAAGGGATGGAGAGAGACACAAACTGTCACCCAGTAAGAGAAGTGATGGGGGACCACACTGCTGGATGACAACATCTCACCAGTATTTCTGCACAAGAACAAGGCAGAGAGATGCATATAAATGTACCCAATTTTACAGGTAAATATTTAATGAAAGCAGGAGGAATCCGTGATCTTACTTTTGAAGCCCTACTACCCCCTGTCTATTCCCCATCACTTATCTAGTGTTTTGTCTAAACACTGCAGTAAGCATGGGGTTTACCTGTTATGAACAGTACTTTGAGCCACACTGTCTTCCAGATGCTTGTAAAACAAGTACATGCATGAATCATTAGCAACTGCTCACCTCCAACCCCACATCGCTGGAAAGGACCTCACTCTTTCCCCCTTCATGCAGAAGGACTCCTCAGAGAAATGTGAAAATGCGTCACCTCCACCTTTATTTCCACCTCAGAATCAAGAACTAGTGTATGGAGCAACATCAGACATGTCTTATTGTTACGGTTCAGATTGGGGAGCATCAGATATAAGGTGAAATATGACCACTCTATTCTTTGTAAAGGGGTTATCAGCTCTTCCAGCAACTGCTGGTACCATTAAGAGGAAAAGCTTTTCTGCTTTCTAACTGCTAAGTAGCTGGGTAGGCTAAATAAACACCGACACTGTAACAGACTTCACTAAGTAACCCTGGCAAATGCATGAATTTACGTCTGTATTTAAACCTGAGTGCAAACTGAAACATTGCTATTACCAGGAAAATAAAAAGCCCAAATGCGATGGTGATACCCTAGACTTGGCAAATGGAAACAGGGTTAGATGGATTTTCTATTTACTTGGCAAGTGGACATTATACTTTTTGACACTGGCAGTAAACCAAGTGAAAAAAATAATAATTGGGTAAGTAGCAATTTTAAGCAAGACTGCTGCATTAAAGGACACATGCTGAGCAAGTGATGGATTTCATTGCTAAAAAGATTGGAGGCTCTTAATGGATTGTTAAAATGCTATTACGAAAACGGTTTAGAGGTCCATCCTCTAGAGAGATGCAAGGGCATTACTTCGTACATACCAATTTGATCCTCAAGGGTGTGCATACGTGTGCATACAGTACTTTAATACAGTGGTGATTTACTGTGATGAACATAGAGCGTATGTCCACTAAAAAGCAATAAAAGCCTATTCAGTACCTCACGTGTAATGACTTGGTACTCTCAGACGTCTTTACAGCTACATCTATGTGGATGTGATTTTAAATAAATGAGTTTGATTTCAGTCTTGGAATGGGATCACACACACCACACAACTATGTCCAAACCTGATATCCTACCTTGCATGGTGCCATGAGGCTTTCTAATGTTAACAATCCACTTTCTTTTCCATCTTGCATCTTTGCAGAAAAGTGCTGACAGGCCTTGCTGATGGGCCTTCCTGATAGTCTTTTAGAACAGAAAAGATCACACAGATGTATAACATTTAAAGATAAGAAATCTCTAGAAGAAAAATGTGCATTTACTACCTGTATGATTGGGAGAAGCTCCCACTCAGTGCCAGGCATCTGGTTTCAGCTGCTAGCCCATATTCCCAGAGGGGTTGGTCACAAATGCCAGATGCAAGACATCAGGCTTCTTCTTGTGGATGCAAGTTATTTTTAGTAGCACTTTAAAGTTCAAGAACAGTGATATATTTCTGAATCCACCTCCATGTTTGGTACTCTGACTGTCAGCCTCTGCAGGGTGGTGAAACATGGAGTGTTCTAAACATACTCACATCTCCTCTGCCACCCCTTGAAGTGGTCACAGTCAAGTAACAAAGGAAGGACAGCTTGGTATCAGTTTGGCAGCATTGTCAGCAAAACAGCGAATTTATTTCCCCATTAAGCTACTCAGACCTTGCATGACTCAGAATTGATTTTTTTTTCCCAACACCAAGATTTGTTCCAGTTTCAGTTTTTTTGTCACCCTCATCATTAGAAGTCTCCCATTCCAAAAGGAGATTCCCCCACTGGCTGCACTTCCAGTGAGTCAGGACAGGACACTGGCTTTTTTCCTATCTTATTCAATGTGTTAAAATTATCGTGGAGGTATGTAATCTGCATAGTTATGCAAATACCTCTCTCCTCAAGAGAGTTATTTTCAGACTTAGTTTTTCCTGAAGAAGCAATGCTCATGTGGTAGTATGGTCTAAGCATCAGTCTGGGTCTGTCTGTCTGTGTGTCTTCCCGACCTCTTACTCTTCGATCAGTTGGCCAGTTTCAACCTAGTTAAGCAGACTGGTTAAGTGCCCAAAAATGCCAACCTTTTAGATGTGTTTGGAAAATACAAGTGACCAGGTGAAAGAGTTTGGAAACCCCATTAGTGGCACACTGAGGGAAAGGCAGGGAGGCAATGCAAAACTTAGCATCATCGGACAATTACCATCAAAGTAGGTTTTGTAGGTTTTGTCTCACAGAACTATTTCTTAATCATCCTCTTTAAAGAAGGATCATATTTCAAATACTACAGCAAAATATAACCACAACCATACACTGCAGGTATTCAACCCAAGTAATGATAACTGATGCCCCTTTTCCTTTTTCCCTACCATAGTAAGATGATTTTTTCCTACTACTCACAGAGTATTCACCCTATTCAGTCTTAACAGCTTCATCTCATCAATGACACAGGAATTATATAAAGCTGCAAAAGAACAAAATTAGATCCCACCTGTGCAACAGAAGACACCTGAAATCCAGGAAAATATTCTAGTAACAGAAACGTGTAGTGTCAGTGACAACACAAGTAAACTTTGCTGTTTATTTTTTCCCTGTCCTAAAGGTGGAACGTAAAAAAAACTAATGCCATCTGCCAGAGCTAGTCCTAACTTCCCAAGACCGCCTTGTGGTCGCTAGCTTGTCAGTGAATGAGGAGTAATTTGGAACAGCAACCAGTATCAGGAGGCTCGCCATTGGGCAAAATATATTACCCAGGCAAAGACCAGCAGTGGTAGCTGTCTGCAGGGAGAGATTACAGGAAGCAGGGACTACTCTGCCTGCTTGGCAGCTTCACATAACGCTTTCTGACAGCAGACTTACTCCCTCTGCCAAGCTCCGCAGAAACAGGGTATCAGGAGTTTGCAGACCAAGGTTACAAAATAAAAGAGCAAAACAAAACCAGCCATCTTCACTTACTGCTCTGGTTCTTTGTGGTTTCATCCTCCCTTGACATTACTTCAGCAAGTCTTTCTTAAAAAAAAAAAAAATTTCCAAAAATATATTTGAATACCACCATTTTAATAACATGGCAATTATAGTCATGCTTGCTTAAAAGATCACAGATTCAAAATTCACAGGAATTTGAAGTTCAGAAAATTCACAATTCACAGGTACTGAACTTTATACAACAGTGTATTATCACCAGATGGAAACAGTAAGTTGTACTGTAAAGGCCAAACTTGAAATTTCATGAAACAGTTTTCTTTCAAAAAATGCTGGTCAAAATCAAAAGTATTTGCCCAAAACATGGATAATTCATTGAAACGGATAGACACAATTTCAAGCTAAATGAAAGATTATTTGTTCCTCTTTTGTCATTTTTCATCTCCAACTTGTAATTTTTTTTAGCAATTTTCTTAGTATTTTAGACTTCCATGTGTTTGAAACCTATTATACAGTGGTTCAAAACCTGTCTCGTCACAGGTATCTTATATAATCCTAGCAGACATTAGGAGAGATTTAACAAATAACAGGATCTTCCCTTTCTGGGATGTGCAAAAATGTTATAAGTTAGTTCCAGTAACTACTTTTTGATATTTTACTAAATTGCAAGGAAAGCTGAAATAAAAATAAAATCTTGTGTATTACTACACTGAGAACACAGCTTAACCCCTGGTGTTAAAAGAATACAACAGGCCAAATCAAGAGAGATTATATAATTACATGTAAAATTATTTTAGCCATGACATGTAAAATTGCTCTAATAGACTGAAAGCTAATGATTTATGTATCCAAAATACCCACAGGATCTGTGATTTTTCTGGACAGCAGCTGAAAGCTACCAGTTCTCACCAGAATCTTGCATGACTTCATATTTCTCGTATTTTTTTCAGTAGCTATCTATCACTCAAAGGCTCTTCAAATTTTATTCGATTTTCAGAAAGTTCTGTTCCTTCAACAACAGTTAATTTTAGAACCCTCAGATAAACGTTCCTGCATAAGGACAGGCTATCTGCAATGAACTGTAAAACAATGATGTCAGACTTTAGGCTCTTAAATTTCATTTAATTCATTTATTTATCCCGAGGCAGCAGCTTGCAAAGTCCCACACTCCATCTTACTTTGTACAGCAAAATAGCAAACCTATTTGAACCAACATTTTATATTTCAAGGAGCATTTATTATGCACTGTCTACCTTTTCAGGTTATTATCTGGGAATATTAAGATTTAGCTGTTTAAAGTTAACTAAAAGTATTCACTAGTGCATGTAGTTAAGAGTGTAACCATTCTGTAAGGAATGAGACTAAAGAGTTTACTTGTGCACTTAAAAACATGTATTTCATGGAAAACAGAAGCATGTGAATTTAACCCAGGAGATAGGCATGTGTGTGAGGTGCCATCTGTGGGAATGGGTGGATGGTGACAGTGACCTCAAATGGAATTGTAGCTACAGTTACTGGAAGATTTACTACTGGAGTTGAGGGCGACAAAGTTTGTCCCTGGAGTATGAAGAACGTTTTGAAGAAATATGACAAGAAGTTCTGTAGGCATGGAAAACAAAAGAGGAGCCAATGTAGCTCATGGGAGGTCCTGGTAGAGGCCATCCTTGGGCTCCTCCCTTCCCACCTCTGCACACTCAATGACTACCATTGTATTTAATTTAGCCCACTGGGACACGGAGTCTTCCCAGACCAGGGCTGTAGACAGCTGCCCTGGTTTCTACTTGCTTAAACCAGCTCCAGGAGATCCTGGTTTTAGACAGGAGCAGAGTATTTCAGGTTGGGGAGCAACTTGTGGAGGACAACTGGTCCAACTCTGCTCTCAGAGCAGGGCTAACCTTAAAGGCAGATCAGGTTTGGAAGTCTCCAAGGACGGAGCCTGCAGAAGCTCCTTGGGCTCCTGTTCCAGTGCTGAACTACTCATGCTTTTGTACATATATTTCCTGTAGTGCGTAAAACAAACCCCTCCGCCTAAGTCCCATTTACAGAAGTACAGACCCTTCCATGTGGATGGCAGTGAAGCCGCGACACATAGTCCATGGGCAATCAAAAGAGACTTCAGGGCCTTGGGATGGTTGGTAAGGGAATCTGGAGCACAGGTTATTTTTTTCCTCTCTCCTTCCAGTTGCAGGCAGCAACACTGGAAGAAACAAGACAGACCCAGTCTATTAATACATGGCTCCATGGCTGGTGTCACCACCACAATCTGGGTTTTTTCAATAATGGGATGACCTACACGGCACCAGGCTTGCTGGTGTCAGATGGGATTCACCTTTCCCAAAGGGGGAAGAGGGTCTTTGCTCATGAGCTAGTGGGTTTATTGACAGAGCTTTAAACTAGACTTGAATGGGGAGGGGTATGATGTCAGGCTTGCCCGTGACAAGCTGTGGGATGACACACCAAGGGTAGAGGGACGGGGTGCTAGCGAGGGCCCTCAGCCTGCTGCTCTTGAGATGTGCTGGGGACACTGGAGCGCACTTGAAGTCTTAGAGAGATAAGCCAGGGACTCCTAGGAGGTAATAGGAGCCAACAGGGAAACACCAGGAAAATGCCTCAAAGGAATTAAGGGGTGTTCCTCTAAGAAGGTGACATGGCCGACAGCCCAGCTGAAGTGCCTCTACAGCAATGCACACAGCATGGGCAGCAAACAGGAGGAGTTGGAAGCCACTGTGCTGCTAGAAAGCTACAACCTAGTTGCCATTACTGAGACTTGGTGGGATGAATCCCATGACTGGAGTGTGGCTATCAATGGCTACAGGCTGTTCAGAAGGGACAGGCAAGGAAGGAGGGGTGGAGGCGTTGCCCTGTACATCAAGAACTGGATAGAGTGTGAAGAGCTGTCTCTGAAGTATAGCCATGAGCAGGTTGAAAGCTTATGGGTAAGAATCAGAGACCGTGGCAACAAAGGGAACCTTGCAGTTGGTGTCTACTACAGGCTCAAGGGGAGCCAACTGATGAAGCCTTCTTACTCCAGCTACAGGAGGCATCACGCTCACAGGCTCTTGTCCTGCTGGGGGACTTCAGCACCCCGACATCTGCTGGAAAGTAGCATGGCGAGCTATAGGCAATCCAGGAGACTCCTGGAATGCGTTGAGGATAACTTCTTAAGCCAGGTAATAGACAGTCCTACCAGAGGGGATGTGATACTGGACCTGCTGGTCACGAACAGAAGTGAGCTAGTCAGTGACGTCAAGACTGGAGGCAGCCTGGGCTGCAGTGGTCATGCACTGGTGGAGTTTGCAATCCTGAAGGATATGGGTCAGGCGAAGAGTAAAGTCAGGACCCTGAATTCTAGGAAAGCAAGCTTCCAGCTCTTCAAGGAGTTAGTCAATAGAACCCCCTGGGAAACTGCCCTCAGGGACAAGGGAGCAGAACAGAGCTGGCAGATCTTTAAGGATGCTTTCCATAGAGTGCAAGAGCTCTTGATCCCCAAGCGTAAGAAATCAGGAAAGGAAAGCAAAAGACTGGCATGGCTGAGTGGAGACCTGCTGGTCAAACTAAAGGGCAGGAAGGAAATTTACAGGCAGTGGAAGCAGGGACAGGTATTCTGGGAAGAGTACAGGGATGCCCAGTTGTGTAGGGATGGGGTCAGGAAGGCCAAGGCAAAGATGGAACTCAACTTGGCAAGGGATGCAAAGAACAGTAATACAGGCTTCTACAGGTACGTCAGCCAGAAAAGGAAGGTAAAGGAAGGTCAAAGAAACTGTACCCCCGCAATAAGCAAGACTGGCAAACTAGTAACAATGGATGAGGATAAGGTTAAGGTACTCAACAACTTTTTTGCCTCAGTCTTCACTGGCAATCTCTCTTCCCACTCCTCTTGAGCGGATGGACCTCAAGGCAGAGACTAGGGGAGCAAAGTCCCTCCCACTGTAGGAGAAGATCAGGTTTGTGACCACCTGAGGAACCTGAACATACCTAAGTCTGAGACCTGATGAGATGAATCCCAGAATCCTGAGGGAATTGGCTGAATGGCCACTCTCCATGATATTTGAAAAGTCATGGCAGTCAGGTGAAGTCCCTGGTGACTGGAAAAAGGGAAACACTGCACTCATTTTTAAAAAGGGTGGGAAGGAGGACCCTGGGAACTACCAACCTGTCAGCCTCACCTCTGTGCCTGGGAAGATCACGGAACAGATCCTCCTAGAAGCTATGCTAAAAAGGGAACCCACAACAGGCACGTGGAGGGCAGGGAGGTGAATCATGACAGCCAGCATAGCTTCACCAAGGGCAAGTCCTGCCTGATCAAACTAGTAGCCTTCTATGATGGAATGACTACATCAGTAGACAAGGGAAGAGCTAGGATGTCATCTATCTCGACTTCTGTAAGGCCTTTCACATGGTCCCCCACAGCATCGTTCTCTCTAAATTGGAGAGATATGGATTTGATGGGTGGACTGTTTGGTGAATGAGGACTTGGTTGGATGATCGCATCCACAGGGTAAGTGTCAATGGCTCAATATCCAGATGGAGATCGGTGACAAGTAGTGTCCCTCAGGGGTCCATCTTGGGACCAGTACTGTTTAATATCTTCATCAATGACATAGACAATGGGATTGAGTACACATTGAGTGCTCATTGCAGGGGGGCTGGACTAGATGACCTTTAAAGGTCCCTTCCAATCCAACCTGTTCTATGATTTTTTTAAAATGTAAAATGGAAATTTGTCAATACCTGCAGGGTACTTTTGAGTTAAAGGAATAAACAACCATAAAATTAATGTCACCAAAGATTAAGGATGCCATATAAGTACAAGTCATTCACTCTTAGTCACTTGTTTCTACATTTTTTTCTGAAGTGAAGACATTGCAGTACTTGTCAACAAAATCAGAATAGCCTCAATCTGTGCTCCCCTTCAGTCCCTTCAGGACTCCCTTGCTTTTCTTTCATAAAAAACACTGCCATAAAATTAAGCACAGGTTTGACTTGTAGCCTCTAGCACACTACAAACATCCTACAGTGTTGCAGAAAGCAGCTGATACTCAGATGACCCATCTGCTGTCCCCAAGATCATATACAGACTGACGTGTGGAAGCACCACAGTTTGCTGAATCTGGTCCTCCTCATCTGCACATACAGTCGTTTTAAGAGTGCAGAAACAGAGCCAGGGAAGAAAAGAAACTGAGGACACTCAAGCAACTGCCCGATGAGCTCAAAAAAGGGAGAAGATAAAAATTCAGGGGTGGACTTCATAATTTAATATGGTGAGGAGACTAGCTGCAAACCTTGAGTTTTTACTGGGTTTTATATATGATCTCCCATGAGGAAGAGAATACAGGCTTAAAAAACAGAGGGCTGCTCTCATGCTGAAAGGTGGGATGCCCTGTGGGGTTGGTTCAGTAGTTAGCAAAGATTACAAAGCCATGCTCAGGACATCTTTGTTAGGAGTGACACAGACAAACTGGCTGAATCCTTGGTGTACAAGACAACAAATCAAGAGAAAATAGAAAGCAGGCACAAAATTCCCATTTAGTTTTAGTCTATCGATATTAACATATTGTTTTGTGGTTTTAAGCAAAATATTTTGTATATTTCAATACATTATCAACATATCTAATTTTAGCTCCACATTATACAATATTGCTATGCTTTTTTTTTTTTCTCCAAACAAAAACATGACTCATTTTATATTCCATGGACACACAAATGGAAATTGCCTTCTATCACAACAGCTAGTAGACTTTTGTAAAGGAAATAATAGAGCACATTTTCAGATTAACACATCCACAGAACTGATATTTCTAACTCCAACCACGCTACTGCCTGGGCTCCCTGGTAAGGCTCACTGTTCTAGAGCTGTTTAGCGGCTTCAGAAATACCTGTTAGCATTACACCCAAGCTGAGGCACAGAAGAAGATGGGAGTGATGGGGGGGAAAGGTGTCTCCCATTCCCTCATCTTCTTAATCTTCATTCTCCTAGAGCTAGAAACGTCCATGTTCCCAGTGAAGCTCCTCAAATTATCACTGCTCTTCAACTGTCCCAAATGAGCTGGAGCATTGCACATGGGCCAGGGAAGGTCCCCATGGGATGCACAGGGAGCCCAGGACATCTTCCTGACTGGTGGGGAGGAGTGTAAACTGTGTTCCCATCTTATGTCCAACCCTGGCCAAGGTGCAAATACACACTGTGTCCCAGAACTCCTGCCAGGCACCATCTTCTGCCCAAGCACAGCTCTGATCCCAAGGCAAGGCATATAACAATCATATACTGGGTCAAACTGGCACTTTTTCTTGCCCATTAAAGTTTTCTGACTGTGATCGTCACCAGGTTCTTTGGAGGAAAGAACTGACCTCCCTCAAATGGAGTTCTACACAGAGGCAGCTCAAAACAAAAAGGGACGGAGGTTCTACTGCGTGTTTGGTTAAAAGCTTGCTCTAGGAAATAAAAACCAAACATGCCTTTTCTACTGTACACCACCACACAACAGCTGCTGAGACCATCATAAAAAAATTTCTAACTGACCATGTAAACTTCATCTATTACTCTATGGAACTTGAAATGAGCATATATATATATACACACACATATGTATGCACTTGTATGCGTATTCATATATAGAGAGAGATACATAAATACAGACACTGTCATGACCTGGACTGGACAGACCAGGGAGTCATGTTGAATTCGGAATTCCCTCGGTCTAAATTGAGGTGAAACGACACCAAACGATCAGTTAAACATTTTATTCGTGACAAAAACAAACTGAATTTGGGAGGCATAACAGTAGGTGGCGGGGTTTCTCACAACAGGAATTGGCATAGAACTACATCAGTAAACCATGTAACCCGTGGTAACCCTTATATATCAATTCAGGGAAGGAGATCCCTCCTGTTGGGTCACAAGGTTCAGAGTAGACCCCCTTGCTTTCTAGGCTCCTTCTCAAAGAGGACCCCAGGGGTGGCTGGATCCGCTCTTAGTCCCAGACTTGGTCGACGGTTTATGTCTAGAGGGATGAGGTGTAGGGATTGTGGAAAAGGAAAGAGACAGAGAGAAAGATTTCACCGGTCCTGGGTCCAGCGTTGGTTCAGTCAGCCAAGGGGTCCAGTTCCGGTGGGCTTGCACCCCTGGGGCTTCAGTTTGTGTCCTTCTATCATCCTTGCCCCTCCTTTGGGTGGGCACACGAACTCATTAGGTGTCATGATCAGTT
Organism: Pandion haliaetus; assembly: GCA_013401275.1. NCBI lineage: Eukaryota > Metazoa > Chordata > Aves > Accipitriformes > Pandionidae > Pandion > Pandion haliaetus. The sequence goes on along the minus strand of VYZV01016794.1, from coordinate 47,984 downwards.
TGTGAGCCTTTGGGCTTGGGGGTCATTTGGGGAGTAACTTCCCCTTCCCTGCAGATGTAATCTTTCGCCGTGCATGGTGAGCTGTCCTGCTCAGCACATCAAAACAGCATGGTGAGCTGTCCTGCTTAGCATAGCAGAATACCAGACCAAAACAGCATGGTGAATTGCCCTGCTCAGCACACCTGAACAGGGAGCTGTGCAACATCTGGCAAGCCCTCCCCCTCCTGTTGCTGATGGACTTCTTTTCACCTGCGGTTCCTTGCTAGGCATAGTTCCTTGCTATGCAGAGTTCGTCATTAGGCAGAACATGTCCCACCACAGTGTTTGAGACATTAACTCTTTCAGTTTCTCGCAAGACACACACAAATGTTTTGATCCCAGTGAGGCTGGAATATTGTTTTAAAATATTTTATGACAGAAAGGTCTCTGGATGTTTATCACCCAATTCTGTTGACAGGCAACTGGGTTTCCTCAGTTATTTGTGCAACCTCACTTACATCATGTTCTACACCTTACACTAGTAGAAAAGAAAGCTGGAAGCAGAGATCTACAATGGTCCCGGGACTGTCTGTTCCTCAGATTGCAAAGTTGTTAGGGCTTCTACTGAGAAACATTTTGCCAATACACACTTAAATGAAACATGTATGAAATGAGAGCTCCTTAAGGACTCACAGGGCTTCCCAGAAGGATCATTACGAGGAAACAGAAATCTGTGCTGATCTGCATGTAGAAAAGAGGATAAATGCTTTGTGAGACATTACAGAAAGCGGTAAGGCTTCATTTCTATGTCAGGCCAAAACGGATGGCAACGACTTCTTTAACACCTTATTCATGCAAAGCATCCAGCAGCATATGCAGGACACGGTATGTAATGCTGGCCTCATTTTGAGATCTGTGTTATGAAAGATTATCTCCTTATGTCCCTTCACTACGATATGAAGTGTTAGCAGACTTGCAGTGAACTTTTGCTGCTATCTCAAAGCCACAGTGGCTCTCCTTTTATCCTCTCAAAGGATGTTAGGTTTACTAATTGCTTTTCAAAAGGCCAGTTTGCTCCTGAACAAATTGCTAATGGAAAAGAACATAATCACATACTACTTCCATCATGATCATCTCATTAATGTTATCATCTCACTAATTTTATTCACCAAATATGAAGCACAAGCAGTTTATGCACCTATGCAACTTTGATTTTGTGTAAAGAGAAGTGCCAGTCTGTTTCCATCACCAACAACCTGTGTATGTTGTGGATTTCTAAGCTGCTGTGTTCACTTTTATCATTTGCCTGTATTAAGGGAGCTGCTTTGTGTACAAGCTTTCAGCTTTGGGGTGATTTCTGGAAGAACAAAAATTATTTAAAGGCACGAGAAGGGTCACCTCGCAAGGACAGATGAAAAACTAACAAGGGAAGTTTGACCCAACATGTCCTTGAAAACAGGGGTCACATAATGGACCATCCTTTAGGATGAAACCAAGTAGTTCAGTGTCGTGGTTTAACCCCGGCCAACAACTAAACACCACGCAGCCGTTCACCCACTCCCCCCCCACACCCAGTGGGATGGGGGAGGAAATCGGGAAAAGAAGTAAAACTCGTGGGTTGAGATAAGAACTGTTTAATAGAACAGGAAAAAACTAATAATGATAACACTAATGAGATTACAACAATAATAATAAAAGGATTGGAATATACAAGTGATGCACAATGCAACTGCTCACCACCCGCCGACCAACCAACCCGGAAGTCCCTCCTCCGCAACGCGCCCGCCGCAGTTCCTAAAACGTCATATGGTATGGAATAACCCTTTGGCCAGTTTGGGTCAGCTGCCCTGACTGTGTTCCCTCCCAGCTTCTTGTGCCCCTGCAGCTTTCTTGCTGGCTGGGCATCAAAGGCTGAAAAGCCTTGACTTTAGACTAAACATTACTGAGCAATAACTGAAAACATCAGTGCGTTATCAACATTCCTCTCATACCTAGCTCAAAACTTAGCACTGTACCGGCTGCTAGGAAGACAATTAACTCTATCCCAGCTGAAACCAGGACATTCAGAAATGCAGAACTGAAAATGTCAAAATAGAACTGAAGCAAGGAAAGAACTAGAACAATTTAGGAAATCTTCCTAATGGCGGGGTCTGTTAGCTCCAAAATCTGTTCCAACTGGCTGCTTGATAAATGGGGTTTGCAGGTGACAAGGACATGGGGTTTTTTTCTCTGCTTTAAACGCAGAAGTCAGCAACCCACTTCCACTCCAAATGCTCTCCTGAAAATCCTCACTAAAGGGTTAACTCCAGCTACTGTTAAAATCCATTTCATAGCAACTTCCCTTGCCTGAGTTTCAAAAGTCATCATAAACCAAATCACTATGTCCTGCCAACTGAAGAGTACACATCAGGAAAGTTGAGAATGCATAAACTACTTCCAGTGTTCAGTCAGTCCTCAGCTCATCTTGACTGATACCATGCTGTTCTTTGGACCACTGCACTGCTTTCCATAGGGATGATACAAAGAGAGTTGCTGTTAATATAACTGAAGATCACATCTGCAAGTGCTCCTGTGTAGATGATGGCAAAAAATTTGGAAACATTGCAACTGAAATGGAAGGATTGAAAGTCCCTAAGCTGGCTTTGCTAAGCTGATGCAGAACGCAATTGATACACAGTTTTACTGAAGTTGCAGTTTTGAGCTGTTACATGAGTTATAGAGAAATTTTGCAGTTCATGAACATTACACACATCTCTTCCTAAGCAGCCATTCTTATGTTGTTGTAATTTACTTTGAAGAATTTTATAGGATTACAGGAAAATTCAGGTTGGAAGGGACCTCAGGAAGTCTCTAATACAATCTTCTCCTCAAGCCAGGCTTAGCTGTGAGATGACAGCAGGTTACTTAGGGCTTTGTCCCATTGGGTCTCAAAAACCTACAAGGACGGACATGGCACGATCTCTATGGGCAACCTGTTCCCTGCCTGACTGTCCTCACAGGGAAAAAGTTTTTAGCAAAAGTCTGAGAAATACCTTTTCTAGTATGAAACCTGTATCAGAAGGCATTTGTGTAGATTTACTTCATGATAGCTGGGGTTTTCTTCATTTATTTACCCATTAGCTGCTCTCCACAGCATAGTTCCACTATTAAGCAGCTCTGCCAGGTTAAAATGAGGTCAGGCTCTGATGACGAACACATGGATGAAATGGTTCTGCACTCCAGACAGAAATAGGTCATCTCAGAACACTGCCCCATTTTTAGCTCAGCTAAAACGAAACAAAAGGTTTTCAGCATTTCAAAGGCTGAATTTTACTGAGCACATTGTGAAAACAGTAGTGTAAACTGGCAAGCAGGGCAGGAAAGTGGCAGTTAACATGAAATTTGAGCCAGGTTTTTCCCAGTGAGAGGTTTGCCTGTGCTGGCTGTGAAATCCACCTTCTTCCTGGAAGGGGAGAGATGGGAACCTGGTGGATCAGGAGTACCCGTATGTTCAGTCACCAAACACATGCTTAACTCCACATGGTAGTTTTAAGCTGCCATATTGTAATGACTGTAGTTCACCGATGGTTTTCTTTTTTCCTCCAGCAAATGCTAAAGCACAGACCCTGTGCCAAGATGAGTAAACGCATCACGCAACAGTACTTAACATTTCTGTTGAGGACAAGAATTTCAACCATCTCCACGATGGTGGGCTTAACATCCCCATCCTGTTCCCCTTTCCAGACAGCCCATAAATACCACAAACACATGATCAGTTACAGTTGCTCATTTTATACTCCACAGTTAAGATAAAAGCTACCCTACTTGTAATTCAGAATGACTTTACCATGTATTGTTCTTTTAATGTAATTTCATAGAAACATGTTGTCCTGCGATAGAGTTAATTTTCTTCCTAGTAGCTGGTACAGTGTGTTTTGCATTTAGTATGAGAATAATGTTGATAACACACTGATGTTTTAGCTGTTGCTAAGTTGTGTCTATCCTAAGTCAAGGACTTTTCAGTTTCCCATGCTCTACCAGCGAGCAGATGCACAAGAAGCTGGGAGGGAGCATGGCCAGGACAGGTGACCCAAACTAGCCAAAAGGATATTTCATACCATAGAACATTGTGCTCAGTATATAAACTGGGGTGAGTTGACCGGGACTTGCAGATGGCTGCTTGGGCATCGGTCAGCAGGTGGTGAGTAACTGCATTGTGCATCACTTGCCTTTCTTGGGTTTTATTTCTCTCTTTGTTATCTTCATTTTCATCACAATTATTATTATTACTACTACTTTATTTTATTTCAATTATTAAACTGTTCTTATCTCAGACCATGAGTTTTACTTTTTTTTCCCAGTTGTCCTCCCCATCCCACTGGGGTGGGGGTGGCGAGGAGTGAGCAAGGTGGTTATTTGCTGGCTGGGGTTAAACCACGACACATGTCTAAAAAACACTTGGACTTAACCTAGGGTGCATCACTGAATATATCAGCATTTAAACGATCCAACAATTCAGAGAAAGACCCTTTACAGCAGTGAGTATTATCCTTGCCTATTACTGAGTACCAGCATATCCTCTCAAACATCAGACTGGCACCAATCATGTAGTCTGCTGAAATAGTATCTCTATGTTAGGCATCACTATCACTCAATCACAAGACATAGAGCATTAGTTAATTCAGTTTCTGTTCTTCCTGCGTGCACTTGTTGAGGAGCAAAATGTGTCCCGAATAGCATCTGCTCCCTCTCTTCCTCTGTAAGGTTAGGAGCAAGTGTTTGTTCCCATGGATGGACAAAGGGAAACAAATGAGCTCGTAGATTGGTCCCTCTGCCAGCACTTGTGCCACGGATACTGGGTAGCCAGTCACTTTTTCTTCCCCCAAGAGAGTACCTGTTGGCATCTACAGCATTTATGACTTCAGCAGGTCATGGTGGGGATAACCCAAGGCTTTTCCGCAAGAGAAAAGAAGGCATAAATGTACTGTGGGAGTGGCTTGCTACACTTGTAGCATCAGGCATTTGGCCCAGTAATAGCTAAAGAGGAGGCTGGGAGGGCAAGAACTGACTCCTTACAGCCCAGTTTAAAAAAAAAAAAAAAAAAAAAGCACAGAGTAATGTTTCATTAATAACATCTTAAACAAAATGCATTCATTATCCTGCTTCTCACTACTGACACTGTAGCTACGCATTCAGCAAACGCCTAATAAAAGTCTACAGTTTCAGAGATATGAAACATAGCCATAAAACCAGCTTCCCAGCCCCTATTTTTGTAGGCAGGCTATTAACTTGGTAGCAAGTTAAAATATTTCCTTTCTAAATTTGACCATGTTTTGGCAAAATGCTTGAATAACATAAGCTCTTTTGTTCTGCATATCATAAAAGCATGTATAAAAGCCTTTTTTTTAAATGCTCATAATCGGCTCTTGTTAGCCATTACTCTGTAACGTGGTGAGCGCTCCTGGGAGGGCAGGGGGTGTAAAATCAATCAGGATTCTTCACAGTGCCTGTAGTGAACATTCTGCCACCTCTCTGAACTCTCTGAGCTTTTAGTTTTCTTTGTTGTGTCTTTTAGAAATCATTACATACTTTGCAAAGGCAAAGAACTGAAATATGCAGAGCTTACATCTAGGCAGAGTGGGGGTAAAAAAGGAAGGAGCGCATTCTCCCCATCAGTGCAAAGGCCATACATTTCAGACTGTTTATGCTCTGGTTTTATTTTTAGTTGTTTTAATCTTTTGTTAGATTACTCATATCCTTTAAAGGACCTTTTTCTCTACAATATTACAAATTGATGTACTACTAACATGTCAATGGTGAACTGCATATTGTGCCTTTGGCAGGAACCGAACTTAGCAATTTTTCCTCAATAAATGAGTGATAAAACACTGCTGTTACTGAATAACATAAAAATGTAGTTTATTACCAGCCTTACTGCCTGCAATTATTCCTCTTAGTAGTGTAATGGTAATTTACAGACCCGTGCTGCCAGTTATAGGCCAGATCGCTGGCCCTCTAATAAGCCAAATATACAAGAAAGCCACAGATAATTATGACTTCATGCTTTGATCTAGGCTAGTCATGAACGCACAGTTCTGACATGTCAGATGAGATAGTTTTGAGGGCAGAAGCAATTCAGATAGATCCGGATACCAAAATAAATGCACAGAAGGAAACAACAGAGATAATGCAAATACTGCCACAGCATAACATTTCCATCTGCACATTTTACATTTGATGGTATTAACATCATAACTTTCCATTTCAAATGTTTAACCCTGTCTCATATATAACTTTGTTTCTGTGCTTCTGCTTATGTGCATACACAAATGTAGGAGGATGGATGGGGGATTCACTCATCTTCATTTCCCCGATCTAGTTTAACACAACTGCAGGAAATGCAGCCATTACCTTGGCCCTTACAGTCCTATGCAAACATTTTGAGAGAGCTGCAGATGTTAGGTGGCAACTTCCATTAGATTTGTATGGCATTTGGTTGCTACACACACACACCTATTTCTTTCAAAACTCCAGGTCTTCTGACTAAGACGAGCAAACAGCCATCTCAACAGGGAGGGAAAGAGCTGAGACCACTGCTCCATTCAGTGACTGCACTGGTCAGCAGGGCAGCTCCACCGGAAAATGTCACAAACTTCCAAATGATGTGTGTGATTACCCTTAGCTTCCTTTATGACTTTTCAAGACAGAGAGATATAGATCACTTGAAAGGTAAACTGAAAAACTCCTAGAGGTCCTGACAACCCAAAAGGTCACTATTTTTTCCTTCTCTTTTAGGCTTGCAACTCTATATGCATCAGCACCTCCTCAACTCTTGGACTTCACCTTTACCAACATGTTCCTTTCCTGTCTTGATTACCGCTGCCCTTTCAGATGGCTGCGTGCATAAATAGCCGTTCCTTTCATTCTTCATTTTGCACAGAAGCAAGACTGTGTGGCACAACTTTCAAACAACTTCCAAGTTACACACTGATTTCAAGCTGTAGCTCATGACAATTTGTACATTTGGCATCTCCAGTCTCTCTGCTCTCCATCTTAATTTAACATTTGGTTCTTGTTGGCCCATTCAGTTAATCTTGTTGCTGTTAAATACAGTAGCCTTTCTCTCTGCAAATCCAACCATCTGGAGCAATCTTCTACTTATGTTTCAGCAAATCACTTGCTTTTAAAAATCTGGAAGCATATCTTGTCTCCCCTTGCTCGAAACTAAATTCCTTCCTTTATCACTGAGAAAATAATACAACTGCATATAGGGCTGGTTTGTCCCTCATAGCCAAATGTACTCCTAAACTGCTGTCATGAATGACGCTCTTCAAAATTACAGACACACAAAGCAAAATTCAGATCTTTCAGATTGGGTTCACCTCTTTTTTTTTTTTTTTTTTTAACCAGACCATATGACAAAACCATGAGGCATCTGGGGATACAGTTTGCATGAAGGCTTTTACACAAAATAAAGCTGTCTTAGTCTCTTAACTGGCCAGTATTGCGTCTTCTTGGAATTACTTGTGATGAAACAAACAGCCTCCAAATAAACAGTAAAAGTCAATTATTTGTGTTGCCTCCTTTGAAAACATTTGCTTGAAATAGAGCAATTAGTAATTTGTCAAACAAATGGTGACAGCTGATAACTGCTGCTGCTCTTACTGCCTGGCATTACTCTCATGTTTTAGAATCAAAAAATAGACAGTAATGTACATATATTTCAACACTTAGTGCATTACTAGCTATCTCTTTCAAGACTCAATATGTTATCAGAATTTTAACTGAACAGCCCTTGCTTTTTTAACATCACTTTTCTGTAAACATGGCATTATAATAATTCAGAATATAGTGTTAGCCCCAGCTGTTGGATAGATAACAACATAACCTTAGGATGGCAACGAAAGATACAGATGAAGGTCTATGGTCAAGATTCTCAAGTAATGAATCCTCTGTGCATTAGGCAAAAGATTTTTACTCAGAGTCATAAGCTGAAGAGCTAACTTCAAAGACAGTATCCACTGCCCTGATGAGTTAGGAATTGAGAGCCGTGAAACATTGTTGATACAGGTATGACCAGCTGTCAGAGGAAAACTACAGCAACTTGAAGCAAGTAATAGAAAGGTACAGGGTACTAAGCCCTTCTCCTAACTCCCAAAAAACCCACTTTTATCATATGTTGTTCTCCATTTGATCTGTCCTGCAACCGGGCTGACTTCAAATCATTGCCATGGAGATAGGTCCATGTGTCTTACCACACTGCGCAGCTGCAGTGAGACAAAAAGGAACAACTGTAATGAGAGAAAAGAGATGGCACCATCTCCTGCCCCACATGCTGAGGTGCACAGCCACAGTCAGCAGTCAGATTTTTTCTGGAGAGCTCCTCCACCCTGGCTGTCCTTGCTTGGTGACCTCATCAAGGGTGAGTGCCTCGTGCCAGCGTGTGTGGCTCTGGCTGAGATCTGACACGGGACTGCAGAAGCCTTCCAGCTCTTTTCATGGGGTCTTCAGGGCAGGCTGAACTTGTTTTTATCTTCTGCGCTTTTAAAGGCCGCATTCATTTTATGAAGTTAAAATATTAACTTGATTTCCCTTGCAGTTATGATACCGTAACAATGGCTAAGACACTATATTAAGAGACGTATTTTCTATTTTAGTTTTTCTTATTTTCTCACATTTTCATCTTATCTCTGTAAATCACACAATGTATAAATCACTTTGCAGAATACAACTATCTCCAGTCTCAAGCACAGGAACTAAAAGTAGGAAAATAAAAGTTTTGCTCCTGCTATAGATGCGAGACTTAATTTAGGAGAATGCCAATGGAATAGAGCTGCTACTTTTACCCTTAGGGCACACAAAATTCATCATTAAAACTTACAATTAGAGAAAGGATCTGAAAGCGATACAGGTTTTAAGATGGAAAATTCTTCGTGGGACAAACAGGGAAAAAACCATAGCATCAGTTTAAAGCTAATCACAGCCTGAGATCTGAGAGAGAGAGAGAGAACAGTAAATAGGAGGGCAGCAAAATACTTGAAGAGTCCTGGTAGAGGACTCTTGTACATGTAGAGGACAGTACAGTAAGTTTTATTAACACCTGACCTAGAGCACTGCGTATAGAATACGTGAACATCTATACTTCAGTGGCTACTTTTTGGGTAGGCACGTAACTCTTAGTGCAATCGCCTTTGGAAATCTCAGCCTGGAATAAGCTACAAAATGCAAACATTAAGTCTTCTCCAGAAATCCTCATACAAGGTATGTGCAAACAATATTACACATATTTTGTCTTGATTCTAAATTTCTTTAACATCATAAGTTCTCTTCCTCTAATGATCTGGGGATTATAGCTCTACATTTGGCATGTTTGTATTTGCTTTAGAAATTAACCTGAAATATAGATTCCAGGTCCTTTTTACAAAGAAAGTAACTTTTACATTGCTGTTTATAGATAAAATGTTGCCCCAGCTGACACTCAGAAACTATCCTTTCCCTTGCTTGTAAGTACTATCCTGACCCATTACACAGCTATTCTTCACAAGGAAGGAAATCCCGGCTCCTCAACTCCATCTCTACACTGGAAGTAGTAGTCCTTAATCAGATGTGATAGGGGCAAAGGAATGAATTAATGTCACTCAAACTGCACAGAACAAGAGGAATGAATTAACATGATGAGTATTTGCTGCTCTCAAGACAGCAAATTGCAGACTGGCTGACTACAAATAGAGAGAGAACGCATTACAAAGGTGGCTGATTGGTTATTCTTGACTACCAAAAAGCTGTTCAGGATGTGCCAAGAGAAAACTGCAGCCAGAAAAAATTATTTCTGATGCTGATAAGAAGAAAGGAAAGGAATCACTCCCTTCCCCCTGAAGCTTAAAATTACCTAAAGGTTCTGGTGTTAAAAACAAAGAAATCACATTGAATCCTATTAAAGACAGATTAAATTAGTCAGTTGCATGTACTTATTGATGAAAAAGACACTATTTGGTGACTTGGGAATTATTTTAAAACGCATATTTTAAAATACCTTGGTTGGACTTTCCGGTATTTTTGCTTCTGCTTCTTTCCAAAGATCAGAATACTACAGCTTAAGCTTGGGGTTTGTTCATGTGCTGCATATAAAAGGTTATTTCAATAACCTCACTGAAAAGACACTGCAGCCTTTCTGTCAGGAACACATCTTAGGAGAGCAATTTCTTTTATTTTAGCCAAAGATAATGTTTTAAGTAATTCCTTTTTTAATCTATTTGGAAGAAACACCACGAATTTTACTGGAGTCTTCCACCTGCAGATGCAGTATTAGAAGCTGCCTTGACAGTGGCTCTACATCTGATTTTGAAAACCTTGTATGAAGAGAAGGAGACAAGAAGGAAATGGGAAAAATACTGCATCCTCAGAAATTGCTAGAAGTTCTGGATTTACTACGAAAGCCTGAAGAAAACCACAAATGTCTCCTTTAAGCTTTATTTCTAGGCTTCTCTGTACAAAGAGAGGTGGAAATATTTAGGCAGTCGCATAACTTTAGGACACCAACATACCTTATGCAGGGCACTTCCACTGCACAAGCATGTCCTTGGCAAGTTCAGCACTGATGGTACACTTGGTGATTAAATGGAGTTGGCCAGCGGGATCCCAAGCAGTGCCAATGCACTCAGGCTAAGTGCAGCATGACGGTGCCCAGACCCATCGTGACTCTGGGCAGAACAGTGAACTCAGCCTTGCAGCAACCCGATTCTGACAAACGATGTCTTCAAAGCACATAAATACACTTTGCTAATAATAATACATGTATTTATAATGCATCCTTCCTCCAGGAATCACAAAGCGCTTTACAAATATTAATGCATTCTCTGTAATAGATCTCGTTTAGCAACCCCAGGATTTATATCCCAGTACAATTGGCAAACAACATTTTACTTGAATGAGAGGTACTTCAGTGGCATCACCACTTGCTGGTTTAACGTAACTGCTCTGTCTTCCTTCAAACTAGCATTTAGACACAATCCTTGTGCTTTTTGAAAGAATAAAATAGCTGAAGTCTCATCTCTGGCTTAAAGGCTGTTGGCTAGGTTGAATGAAAAAGCTATTTCACTAGAATTTATAACAGCTGGGAATACGAGTTATCTCACAGTAACATCTGGGAATACATGAATATCCTGGATTTCATCCTGTTCTTTCAGTGGTAAAATTCAGCTGAAGCTATAAGGCTATAAATCCGAGCAGAATAATTGGACCATATTGCCAAACATGTTTATCCTCTTCAGGCCACCTAAGCTTTAAAGCTAAAGGGACACTGGCATCACGATTTACTGAAATCATAGTTCATTTCAGCAGAGTGATTAAGACTCTAGAACTATCTGGACACTAGGTTGGTTGCTATCGTCCATTTTTATACAGAGAAGATACAATTTGCCCTCAATTATTTTTCCTCATGCCCAAAGAGTGTCTGATCTAAACAAAGTGATTTTTTCCCCTCATTTCATTGACTGGTGTGTTTTGTAGCCAGCCAACCACAGGCACAAAAGCCAGCTTTTTCTTTATGACAACACTTGATGACCTTGAAAAAACCTGCAACAGCAGCCTGTGGGAAGTCTGGGGAGATCAAAGAAACAATTCAAGTTTGTATTCATTTGAGTGCCATCCTATGTCTACCACTGTCTGGAGTGATGCTACAAGAACCACATATTACTATTATGCTCAGCAAGCACAGTAACAGAGCTGCAGAGGCCAGTAAACAAAAAGCACTGTGCTGCACCGAGTGCTCTATCTCTGTCAGCAAATTGCCAGAAAACTCCAGAGAACAAAATTATATTGTGTCAAATGATCTAAAAACATTATACCAATGCATATTTGACATAGATTGGGCGGGGGGGCTGCGTAGGTACCACTTCACCTATCAATCAAAATAAATTACTTCCAGGGTAGCACTGCGTGGAGTGCTGTTATGCAGCTGGTTAACATGAGATTTGGAGAACACCCTAACTCATTTAAAGGGCCAGGAGATTTTAGGAAATTAATATGAAACTGAAGTCAAACCCACCTGTAGATTTAAAACTTCCTTATTTACAAACCTTCTTTAATGAAAGCTGTTATCCAAGACCTCACCTTTATGTTTCAGGCAGGAGATTGTGCCTTTTGCAAAAAAAGGCTGTGACCCAGCCAGGCTACCCGATCTGGAAAGAGAAGCCAGGCACGTTGATACATCTCAACACTGGCTGCTGTAGAAAGTTAACAGTAGTGAATAACTATCTAGCATTTATATTGCTCAGGGGATTTTTAAGTATTTGTCTGCTCCCAGCGACTCACACAGGACAGCAGACAAGCACCAAGGTGAACAGCAGGAAGCTGGGGAGGACCCCTGGGATGCAACTCAGAATTACGCGGATCCTCTAGTGGAAAATAACTAAAATCCATGACTGAGGATATGGAAGTCCAGCCAGAAGTGTCCATTCACTAGTGCAGGGACAGAGAGGTTGCACTTTGCTTAGCACAACTAGTTTTGTAACAGTCAAAACAGTGCTTCAACAGCGTATCTGGAAAGATTCCCAGATTGTACATTTGATCCTTTAATTTAAACCTCCAAGAATGAGGGCGGCCACAGAAGTAGTAAGCAGGATTAAAGGACTGGTTTCCTTCTCCCTCTCTGGCACTGTGAGAAGAGGGAGAGTCATGTACACCTTTTCTTAATCACTGAGCTACAACCCACCTCCCCCGTTTTTCTTCTCCCATCTCCGTGAGCCTCCCCTCCCAAACCTGTCTGCAGATACAAGACCAACCCTTCCCACGATAGATGTGTACAGCTGCCAATACAGAGCAGTAAAATAAGCTGCAGTTTCCATTTTCCATGACAGATCCTGTAACTCTTTCTGTGCTAGGTAGTTTCACAATTCAGCACCCTTCCTGGAAAGGAAGTTAATTCACCCATTAAAACAGGAGGTGAATCAACAATGCCGTTATCACAACTGAAACGTGGCCAAGATACCAAAATGAGCATCCTTACTGTCACACCGAAGGGATGCCTGTGCCATTTCTCATGTTCAGGACACAGGATGCATTTGCAATGACTTCGATTAATTTGCCAGCTCCTTCTCTTGTCCCTGGAGAGAGAAAGGCTGCTCCAAGGGGAAATTCAGAACAATGAAAGTTAAATCTCTTTCTCTGAATTGCCCTTTCTAGGAACCCTATGTGTCCTTGCTGACAGGCAAAGTAATATCTGTCACCCAAGTCTCAAGGTATCCCTTGTACATATTCCTTGGAGAAAGACTAAGGCATCTATGATTTTCTATGTAACACCCAGAGGAGCTTGTTTTGCTGTATTTCAGACCTCTCAAAATACCAAAAGCCTATTTTAACCCTTTGTGTTTTGAAAACAACTCATGCTAAAATTTCCAAAATAGTCTGCAGATCCACCAGACATTTTTTGGAGTAAGAACATAAAAAAAAAAAATTAAAAATCATTAGCCAAAAATCCGAGGGTTATAAAATAATCAAGCCTTGAAAAACAGGGCATACAAGACAGAATAAGAAGTTCACTGTGAAACATGCTTGGCAAAAGTGCACATGACCTCGTAGCTATTATAGATGAAATGGTTGTTTAGGTGGTGACTTTCTGGGGTCTTCAGGAGCAGAACACACATTCTCTAGCCCCTGAAGCTTCTTCCTAGTGAAATGAAACCAGTAATTCAATCATCACCAGAGATAAGCAATGTGGTGCGTCCCATCCAGCAGAGAGTAGCTTATATGCTTGGTAATAGCTTAGAAAAGTGCTTGTAGGTGTTCTGATGTATTGAGACACTCATTTCTAGAGACAAGTATCCCATTTTCTAATGCACTAAACACACAGCACTGATGTAGAGAACCTCCAAGCAAGATTATCCTGATGTATTTAAAACATGCCCACATATGGATATGTCAGCAAATCCGAAATCCTTAGCCTCCTCATTTTCAGCACCATGTCAATTTTAAATGATTCTGGCTGAGTGAGATGGCAGGTTGCTGAAAACACTGTCAGCAACTGGCAGGCTGACTCCATTAAAGTACTCGATATTGCTGACATTGGTTCAACAGGACTTAAAAATGCCTCCCCTGTGAAACCAAATTCATAAGGTTCTCCCTCAGGCTGCCCACAGCATGAATAGCTCACAGATTTCAATCCACCCAAGCGCAGGTCTTAGGTGCTCCCCTGACCATGGGTCATTTTGCATTCAGGGTTCAAACAAAAATAAAATTGCAAATGGAAAAATGACTGGAACCACAGAAGGTACAATTTTGACCATTAGTCAAAAATCTTCATAAGTTCATACAGAACACAAGGTGATTCACAAACCAGCTTTGTAATGATATCCACAGCAAAGCCGTGGGTCGGGAGGGTGGGAAGGGCGGTCCTGGGTTTTAATGAAAGGTCTTTGCTGATCTATGGCAATGTCAGACTTTCTTGCATAAAAAGCAGTTTTAAGGCTCAGAATTGCACTGCCAACTCCACAGACAGCTGAAGGAGATTATGCCAACCAGAGGCTGGGGTCTGCGTTCAAATGTATTTATCCATTGCATTTCATTTGGCTTCAAAGCACAAAAATGTTTTCCTGATGCTGGTAAAAACCCACCAAAACCCGTATTTTGTAAAAACAAAACAAAACAAAACTTCGGAAATTAACAGCTGTGAGTATTTAAGAACATCTTATCCCATCTGCAAAGCCAGGAAAGGCTCCACTGTGGGTGGCCTTGGAAGAGTCTACGAACACATGGAAGTAGACCACTGAACTACTCCTGCCTCAGTCTCCACTTCCCAATACTCTCTGAGATCAAATGAAATCCCAAATCCTCTACTTGGTTCCGCTACACGAAGCTTTACAGCCTGTGACATGTACAAGCTGGAACAATGTTAACGGCCCAGCTTTTAAACCTCCTTATTTGAGCTTGGAAACTGCACAGGGCAAACACTTCCATCATCCCACAGGGAGTGTGACTTTGGGCTCACTAAACCCCTTGGTGGCGGCGTCCTCACTGCTCATGCCAGCTGCAGGAACATAATGCCTAATTTATCTCTGTATCGTTAGATCAGTAACATTAGCAACCTACTTCAAGCAAGCCTGACTGTAGCTTGGTAAGAGTTCAAGCTTACACTATCTTTCTTCATTCAAAACATGTTGTATTCTGCTAGTGTTTAGGCTAGATTCAAATACTTAGCTCTTCAGTGGGATTGCTCTATTTCTGCATGATAAGAGCTCCTTGAAGAAGGAAAGCAATTAACCTCGTGGAATGTATAAATCTTCCACACCTTCCTTTTGAATTTATATACAAGTTGTAAATGGCCAAGTCACAATAAGAACCTTATGAGGAAGGTGACTTCTTTTTTCCAGAATTAATCTATTCGATATGTATGTGAACATCCGAATAGGGTCTTATCAGACAGCAAAGAGAACAAACACAGTATACATCATTTAGTATCAATACATTCTACAGATAAAGAATAAAATTAACCTGCAAAATGCAGATCATACATAGTACCTCACCCGAAAATTTCCAGCTTTGGAAGGCTGGAGCTTTTTCCCCACTTACTTTTTTAGGGTTTTGATAGCATGACCACTTTCACAATGAATAAGTGCTCTGTACACATTCCATCCTAATTTACTTGCTGAAGGGTGGATCCAATTGTGCAAGAAATAATCCCATTTTCTTGGGAATCTCTTTTTCTGAGCAAATATCCAAGGAAGGTTAGCAAATACTTCAGAAAAGTTTGGGTTGTAATTTTGGGGGGCAAATATGTAAATGCCCTTCTAGATAGATTCACATGGACACTACAGGATATATAGATTCGCTGGATTAAGTCAAGCCTAGCTGAAATACTGATAAAAACGAGCTGTACAGCAGCACAACATCAATACACAGGAGAACTAAAATGATAATGGCTCAGCTATCAATGCCATCATCTAAGAGAACAAACCACTGAAGCAAAACCTCTGTGACGAGTAAACAAGCTCAATTCATCTTCACACTCAAGTATGAATAATTTCCCAAGCAATGGTGAGAAGTTAAGTCATTGCTGCTGAAGCCTCCATTAGACCTACCAACATTCCCCAACTCTCCCCTTCTAACCAGAAGGGAAAAAAGTCCCTGGAGTTAGCATTGCAGTTTGTTCTTCATCCATAACATCTTCTCCACCTGTCATTTTGCTCAGAAACAAGAAACTTCTTACTAGTGCTGTAAAAAGAAAGACATTTCGTTCTGGAACAAAGAAGTCTTATTACTTATTTCTGAAGCAGAGCTAGAGCTGTCCAATCTTTACCACCTTTAAAACAAACCCTAGCAAACACTTGCTTATTTAGAAGCTCTCCTGAATTCCCTGAACACCTACAACGACTAACAGACAGGAAACACTTATATGAATTACAGTTTTACTAATTTATGGGTTTATAGAAGGTTTTAGTAGTTTACTAGTTAATAGCAAGAAGTTAGCTACTCACTACCTGGCAGTAGCTCTGTGCACATGACCCTGCCACAAAACAGCATCCCACCTGGCAGTGCCCACTTACCACCTGGGAACTCCCTCCCCAAAACCTTCATCATCTCACCTCTTTGGCCCCCAAAATATGCATTATACCCTGCTGATCCCTCTGGGCCTACCTGGGCTTCTTAACCCAGCACCCTCATCCCTTAAAGCCCTTCAGCCCCAAAAATACTTCCTAACCCAGACGTGCCTATGCTTCCAGCACTCTCTCAGCACTCTCCATCCCTGGCCTCCTCCAGCTGGTCCATGTGGCCAGACAAGCCCATCCCTTCCTTGACCTTCTCTGCAGTGGTTTTATAGGGGTGGTCCAAAAAGCCAGAGCCAGGCTGCTGCTATGAATAACCCATGGAGGCACAACTTGGACAGCAGAAACACAGAACATGTCTGGGAGACACCTGGGCTGTACTGCAGCCCCATCTGAGCAGCAGTCTCCATTGGGCCGTGCCACTGCAGCCTGCAGAGCCAGGCCAGCAACTAAGGTGCACAGCTGCAGATATAATTGGAGGCATTACACTTGCAAGACCAGGAGCTGGAATATGACTGATGCATCTAGGAAAGTTGATGCACGTCCTGGAGGCAGCTTATATTCTATTCTACCCCTAAGCAAAAAAGTAGGCAGCACAGGGAAGGAATGATCATAGCCACCCACTCTCCTTTACCCTGACAGACCCTTTTATTTCTGTAGGGCACTGTTTCTGGCATAAGAATCTCTCTCTGCTCTATAGCCTGAGGATTAGAAAGCAGCCAGGCAGTTTACATAAATGCCTTAATTTGACAGTAAGTCTCCCTAGTTTCAGCGCCTTTTATTACCTTTGTCTTTTTTTCTTTCCTTTCAGTTCTGCTGAATTCTTTTCTTAATTGCACCAGCAAAGAATTAAAAGTCATTATTAGAAGAGAAAGAGGAACATCTGGAAAGTAGTATGCATCATACTAAACAAGCTTTACAACAGATTCCTGCGTTAGTCATCTTCATTTATTTGAATATAGTTGATCAGACAAGTATATTTTATTCTGTATCTAGGCCAAAGTTTTAACATGATCTACTGAGATAGCTAGCTTGCTAGGTGCTCATCAAACCTCAAAAATAAAATTGGTAAAATCATGCCAAATGCAATTGAGTCAGATGAAGCTGGAACAAAAAACTGCACAGTGGCAGAGTACTATTCATGTTCTTCTGAGTCACACATCACAAAAGGTATTTAAAATATGAGACTTCATGTATTTGGGAGACAGAAGGCAGTCAGTTTTTTAAAATTACACCAGCTTTGTAATAGAGATGCAATGAAAATTGACTGTGTTTCCTGACCAGCGAACTTTCTGTCTCAGTAATTAAAACCTCTTGTATGACTGTAAAATAAATGTCATCTAGTCTCAGGAGCTTTCAAAAGCAGTTGGTTGAGTTTACAGGACGCAGCGTGTCATAGATATATAGAAACCCTCTTCCACAAGCAATACTCCAGAAAACCAGAGCCCCTGTAGAGATGTGTATTTAGAGACTTTAGTGGCAATAGTATCTGGAGATTAACAGCTGTGTCTACTGAAGGCAAAACAATAAATGCAAACACATTTCTCTTTCTCTCTGAGAGTGAAGGAAGATCTAGCATTTCACAGGGGCAGTTCCTTGATTTCTGTTGCTGAAGCTCTGCCAGTGGACACTTTGGCAGAGGTATGCCAAATGGGGATGCCCGAGTGCACTGCGCTTCCCAAGCTCACTACCTCCTGCAGCCCCTGCAACCCAGCAGCTGCATCTCCTCCAAAGGACCTTCTTCCCCCATGCACTGCCACTTGGGTGCACCAGCGTCCATATCGCCTTGTCCTCACAGCCAATCTGCGCAAACAAACCAATACCCCAGGACACTCATCTGGAGGTAGTTTCAGAAACAGAAACAGATTTTTAACTAGAATCATAGGTCTACCCAGCCTCCAGATCTACAAGAGAACTGTAATCCAATATAACCCATTATAATAGTGGTAGTAAAATAGTAGAGTTATCTCTTCAACAGCTGAAAACTTTCATGAGAAGCACTACAGTGCCCACAGTTTAGGCCTTCTGGATACTTGAGTTTGTACACTTGTTTGGACTAAAATGTCAGTAAGTTAGTCTTTCTCCAGGAGAAATTGGAAAATTGGTTTTAGACCAAAACAAATACTCTGGTACATGACAGGCACTGTTATGGAGTCATGCCAGCAGAGAATTTAAAAAAAAACCAGCATCACCAACTCTTTCTCATCCTCTGTTCTGTGAAAAATTGCCACAATTAGAACAGCTTGAAATAAAACTCTCAAAGGAGTTGCAGTGTTTTAACCATCCTAATTCTCTAGTGTCCCACACTTCTCCATGTTCTGAGATGTGACTTGCATACCTCTGCATTTGGAAAGTGAAAAGCTACTCAGTTCCCCAAGTATGCATAATTTTTCTTGGGTAAGACAACAGTAGAAGTTTGGATCCAGAACATTTACAAAGTAATGAAATATAATTCTACCAAACCCCTCCAGCTACTGTTGGCAGGCCTCTTTGTTAGCTGTAGCCAGCTCTGCTAACCATCAGGCAAATGCTTCTGATCAAGACTGAGTTTAGGAGAAAGTTTCAGATAAGCTTCCTTTTTCTGTTGATTGTGATTGTCTTCCCAGGGTAACCCATCACTCGCAGCCTCGCAGTGCTCTCATCAGGAGAAGCGGGCTTGACAACTTGTCTCAGGGAAAATAAATCTTCCTGCCAGTAAGTGCTGTTGTTTTCCATACGTTTTTCTGCTCCACTCTAATTACAGCTCTCTTATGCAAGAGACCTGGGTGAATTCTGAGGAACAGGCAAAAAAACCCCAAGCAAGCACTGCTTACCAATATTTACTCAGAGCTAATAGCAACTTCTTTTAGTGCCATTCACTTCCCAGTGAGCATGTGTTGCACAGACGCAACTTCAGAACCGAATTTGCAGGAACACGCTTCCAAATGCAGGTAAATCAAACAGATAAGAATTCCAGCCCGTGACACTGCCTGATCTCCACAGGCTTCTTCTGCATCAGTGACAATGCTACTGACAGAAGTGACCCGCAGAAGCCCTGCCCATCTCACAAGGCAGAGCACTTCTCCCATCAGGGTGAGACACAGAAGGAACATCCAATAAATTCCCCTCACTTTCACCAGTGCTGTCGCACGGAGTCTGCTCCATGAGACAGACGTGGGCCAGCCAGCCAGCTTGTTCTATATTCACGTGGTGAGCTACATCTACAGGAAAAAAACAGACCTTGCACTTGCAAGTGGCATGTTATCAGTTAGTGCTCTCTTATTTTTTAATTATATTTTAAGATACAGATATGTGTTTATGTTTTAAGACATAGATTTTTCATCCATGGGTCTGGCCAGGTCAGTAGATCTACCCTAATTTTAAACTAAGAACATGCTTTATTCCTCCACAGAAACTTCAGAAAGTTTCCCTGTTATTACATTGGTACTTATTTTGTACTTACTTTGACCCAAAGGCTTTACTATTCATCTGAACAATTACTGAGAATCAGCAAAATTTTCTATTTCTGATTCAAATACAACTTCACCAGGAAGCAACCTGTAACTTTTATAGTAATTAATTATCTAAGTTATACACTTGGTTTTGTACTCCACTTTCCATCTTTACTTCATGCCTGCGCTACTTGCTGCGTATGTGCAAGAACAGAAGCTAATGACTAGAAGCGAACAGGTCACCGTTCTTGTGAAAGAAAAATGCCAGAAACTGGAACATTCAAGGAACTAAAAGTGATTAATGATATGAACTGCTTTCCATCACCAACTTTTATGTGAACAAAAACTTTTTAAATCAGGCTGAGCTAAGTAATGTAATTCCTACTTTGTAAGTGGGAAACAGAAACAGAGCACTGATTTATTCGCAGAACTCAAGGCAGGGAGACAGTCCCACACTGTTCAAGCCTGTCTCCATCCCTAAGCAGGAGATAATCATGCGTAATGTGCAACAAGGTCTGCTCCTCTCTCTCCAGATAACAAACTTCTGAGGACATTCCAAGCACGAGCTAAAATTTGCCCCCACCCCAAAAGTATTTAAATAAAATTTATAGAGACAGACAGTGAAATGAATCCGTGAAGGAAGCTACCTCGCTAAGTATTCTAAAATAAAAAACAGAGCCTGTCCCCTGTTACAGCAAGCCCCGTATTTCACAAACCTCCAACACTGTTTGATGGAGCATCCAGAACAGCACTGTTTATTTACTGTGGCAGGGGAAGCATAAACCAACTCTGCCTGTAAATCACTTTCGCAAAATTACATGTTTTGTTCTAAAATATGGAGCTTGATTCCCTGTGGCCTTGGGTCTTCTGCAGTCATTTGCATCAGCATGAAGCATATCGATGGTCCAAAGAACCACTTCTTCAACGTAGCAGCATTTTACCGACATGACAGAGTCATCTGCACTGCTGTAAATGTCTCAAATGGTGCAAGCCTCTTGTGTTTTGGAAGAAACAGTACAGTCAATCTGTTGCACAATACACAGGCATACATATATAAAAAACAAACAAACAAACAAACAGACAAACCATTGACATTAAAAGTCTGCCTATATATTAAAGTTAGGATGGGAAGAAGACAGCTAGAGTAGACAGAGTCAGTCTTTATTAATACAGTTTTATGAAGTTCACAAATATATCTTGCACAAGAACCCTACATTGTAAGATCGTGCATGCCTAAAGCTTGCATTTTAAAGCTTTGAAGAGATGTTGGAATTACAGTTGCTTCAGCAGCCTTGACCCAGCTATCAAGCATACTTTGGAATACAAACTTTAAATGCTCATATAGTTTTTTTTCTACAGGGTCCTTCCCTCAATCAGTGCATAGAAACTATAGTTTCTATAGCTACTAGACAACTATTAAGTGTGATTGCTTGCTCATCATACTTCTACATTTAGCTGCAGATCTTGCATACTGCACACTATTCACATTCTGCTCAGAAGCCTGAAGTATTAATTTCCTGCTGACCGTGCCTGTGTTACTGTCACAACTGAACCCAACCTCTTCACAAATATTAGTTATTTTTTGCACCGTATCATCCATGTTTTACATGTTTGTAACTGATTTAAAGAGAGATCAAGATCAAAAAATATATCCACTGACTTTCAGGAACACCAGCTGAGAAGCATAGGACATGATCTTCTCTCTGGTTTAGGTATGACTTCATTTGTGGTTGTGGTGCTTAACCCTTCTGCAAAGGAGGACCCAAGTCTCATCCAGTAAAAGAGGATCTTATCATTACTTATGAGTGAAAGGTTTGGTTTGGTTTAAGCCACTTCAGGAAAATCACGCAACAGGCAGAAACACGATGCAGCTCTCCAGAACAGCTCTCATCTGCCTTTAACCGTATCATTTCTTCCCACAGTCTCTTGCTCCAGTTGCTGTGCTCTTTTCAGCTGCTGAAGCAAATAAAGTAAGTGCAACAGCCTCTGTTCAGTACTATAAATAAGACCAAACTATTGTGGAAAACTCAGAGTGCAATCATCCAGCTACAAAGACTATATCACAATTTAAAAACAACAAGGGGGAGAGCAGGGTCATGGAGATACCCTTCCTTCTGGCATTTCACAGTCTTGTGAGCACTGGCCTTTACAGCCTTAATAATATTCTTTGAAGCTACCTTGTTACCTGCATAACAATCTAGGACGTTCTGTGGTTTCTTAATAGAGTAATTTTTTTAAAAGCCCAAAGATTCTATCACATGGCATAAAAATCAATACCCAATTCTGTTTTGTACTGGGTTTGTGTTGGGTGGGTTTGGTAGCGGGGGAGAGGGCTACAGGGGTGGCTTCTGTGAGAAGCTGCTAGAAGCTCCCCCAGCTCCAAGTCGGACCCACCTCTGGGAAAGGCTGAGCCCATCAGCAACAGCGGTAGCGCCTCTGAGATAATGTATTTAAGAAGGAGAAACCTGCAGTGGGGGAGGAGATTGGAATGTGAGAGAAACCCCTGTGCAGACACCAAGGTCAGTGAAGGAGGAGGGGGAGGAGGAGGCACCTGAGGAGGCTGATGGCTCTGCAGCCCGTGGTGAGACAGCAGGCTGTCCCCCTGCAGCCCATGTTGATGAACGGGGGAGCAGATGCCCACCTGCAGTCCATGGAGGGCCCCACATCAGAGCAGGTGGATGCCCCGAAGATGGCCGTGACTCCATGGGAAAGCCCACACTGGAGCAGACTGTGACTGAAGGACTGCAGCCCGCAGGAAGGACCCCACAGCGGAGCAGGGGAAGAGTGAGGAGTCCTCCCGCTGAGGAGGAAGGAGCAGCAGAGACAAGGTGTGACGAACTGACCCTAATCCCCATTCCCTGTCCCCCTGCGCTGCTGGAGGGGAGGAGGTGGAGAAAACGGGGAGTGGAGTTGTGCCTGGGAAGAAGGAAGGGGTAGGGGAAGGTGGTTTAAGATTTGGTTTTACTTCCCATTATCCTTGTTTGGTTTGATTGGTAACAAATTAAATTGATTTTGTTTTTTCCCCAAGCAGACTCTGTTTTTTGCCCATGATCATAACTGGTAACTGATCCCTCCCTGTCCTTGTCTCAATCCACGAGCTTTTCGTTCTACTTTCTCCTCCCCGACCCACGAGCTTTTTGTTGCATTTTCTCCTCCCCATCCCACCAGGGTGGAGGAGTGAGCAAGCGGCCTTGTGGTGCTCTGTTGCCGGCTGGACTTAAACGACAACATGTTTTAAATCTTGTGGTATCTGCAATCGAGTTAGATAGCCTTTCCTAGACACTGCATGGGAACCCAGAGAGTTTACGAATGAAGCAAGCTGCAACCTCAGTGTTGGTTTTAAAGCAAGACTCAGCATTGAAGCCCAGGGCTGCAGAAGTAGGGACAGTGATGGTCAGTCTTGTGAAATCTTAGTTATTAAATTCAAAGAATTTAAAGCATACTTCATGGGTTTCCACCTAGATGACACAAAGACCAAAACCTTAGCTGAAAGTCATATTCTTGTTCCAAAGCATAGGACTGCTAGAGCTCTTCAAAGGAAAGTTCATTAAAATATTTACATGGTAGAAGAGAAGATATTCTTTAATTCTGTTTCAGAAATGAGCCACCTGTTCAGACCCATAATCACCTGAAAAAAGTGTCTTAATAATTACACAACATAGACACATACTATATGAATGTTTTCCAGTCCTTAATGTGTTTATACACTATTGTTTCTTTAGTCTCTTCTGATACACCTGATCTAACTATGACATTAGTCCTGCTCTGAGCAGGCAGCTGGACTAGATGATTTCTGGTGGTCCCTTCCAACTTTACAAGGAGAGTTTTCAATACATGGCTCTTTTCAGATAGACACCAATCCTGCTTTTTTCATAAGATCAAGTGACATCAGCACAAACTCAAGTATTGTAAGCAGTGATTCCAAACTCTCAGCATGGGAAGCTACCAAATAAAGCATTGACAGGCTTCAGCTCATTGATGGCATCAATTTTCCAAAACATTTCTTTTCACTGTAGGCAATTCTAGACAGGAAACTTTGTGTTCATTTCTTAAGTGCCACCTTGTTAGCCAGTAACTATGGGCAAAAGTAACTCATCAAGCTTTTCTGATCACTCTATGCCCTGAATTACTGTGAGAAAAACAGAACTGTCTAGAATCTCAGTCAATTTATTCAAAAGCAAAAAACAGTTCGGGAGGTACCAGATTTACTATTTCAGTGCTGTTTCCCTAAACCCACTGAAACTGCAATGAGGTTTGCCAATTTGTCATTTGGTTCCCTGTGTACTCGGGGGCAAAGTGCACTTATTCTGTATGTAACTGCATACTTAAGCTTGACTGAAATGTGCTTTTCATCTGATATCCTGCAGAGAATTTAAATTTAGTTGCTTTCATTAATACAAGTGCTTATGCAGCTTGAATTTCAGATCAAGCCCCTGAAGCCCTGGGAATCATTATTCTCTCCTTGGGCTTGCTATAAACAAGCAGATCATCAGGAAAAGGAGGATGGAAGGAAGAGAATGGAAAAGAAGGGGAGGAGGAGTTAAATACACCTTCCCCATATGAAAAGGCCTTTCTGTGCTTTAAAGTGTGTTGCCAGCTCTAAAGTCTATCTACAGTGTGAGCTAGACTCTTAAAGTTATTTGTAGAACATTAAATGTATTAAAAACTCCAGATTTTTAGCTTTGAGGATACAGTACATTTTCTGTAAATCAGTAAGATAAGAGAACAAGGGAAACAATGCTCTTCCAACCAACAATAATACTCTTCAGTTATAAGAGATGGATTTCTTGATATCATATATATTGATGAGGGGAACTTAGGTACAGAGGTAGGAGAACAGCGAGGGTGCACTCTGAACAGATGCATTTTGAATCAAGATTGCTGCTCACCTCACTCACTTTATTACCAGGTTCTTAAACTATGCCTCTTTACTGCAATTCTCTTCTTTTCATGTTTCCCCATACTGGCGATAGGGAAACAGACTAAAACTCTAATGCTTGGTACCATGGACTGCATCCTTCCCCAATGCTTTTAACTCTTTCCAAACAGAAAAATATTTAATTACAGCAATGCAGATGAGACAGTGGGAGAGAGAATTTCCCATAAGGAAAAATTTTGAGATGATGAAGAGGAAAATGCACAGTGAGGAAGCACGTTTCAAAAGAAAGGTTGCACATACATACCAAAGGCAGGATGCTCTTAGGAGGACAAGTTCAAACGAAGAAAGTAGATCTGAAATGAGGGACTGACAAGCATGACGGGATATGAAAGCAACAGGATTTGGCTTAACACAAAAATGCTGAGTTCTGAGTGCTATTATGCATTAAATGTAACTCTGGAAGAAGGAAAGCACAGTCACTGCCAAGCAAAGGAGAAGATGCAAGGTAAGGGTGAAGGATGCTTTGGAAAAAAGACGGACAGACATACCATAAGAACGATAAAGGATGATGACATGCTAAACAGCAGCTCTTGGTAATCTAGCAAGGTTTTTCCGGGGTAGGGGAAGAAGAAGAAAAATTAATATCCTAAAATCACCTATATTTCAAAACAAAACAGCAGAGAAGCCATGCACGAACAAGAGTAGGAAAAAATCCAGCTCTCATCTCCCTGCTGGCAAGCAGAGATTCTTGCCTGAGGAATAATGCTCTGGGCCTTATCAGAATGAATTTCTCTCTTTAGCATTAGAAGAAAGCTTGTCTTTCTGTAATTCTTTACCACTGTTGCATGAGTAATACTTTCAAGCACTGTTAAAACAAGCTACAGGACAGGCATCCTTTCTGCTTCTTCATATTCATCATGCAACACGCACTGTTCTCCTTGGGAAGTTGGATTTTGGAAGGTGTTCAAATTGACCATAAGTGTCCAGTGTGCAGTATGTGCAGCACGCAGGATTTACACAGAACACCTGCACTCCAAATATTTCTCCATTCACACAACTGAAACACTAACTACTGCACCCCTCCATCACTCCTCTTACTTAAAACTCCACATCTCCTTTCAGTCTCTTCCCAGAGGCACAGAAAGCATTACAGAAATAATAAACCCCAACAAGGAAGTGGTACCTTTCTGCATTACGCCATTTTCTCTCTCTGCTATCTGAAAACTTCAAGGACACCCAAAGTATGTGGGAAGTCTTCAATGTGCTAAAGGAGGGATGACTGGTAAATGCAACAGAAAGAGCTGGAGAGTGTGGCTCCACTTTGCACCACAGCCCCACTGCTGGGAGAAGTAATCCACCACACATTCAGTCACAGCTTCTCCCTGCAGGCACTCCAAGCAACATGCATTCCTGGATATCACTCATTATTGACATGAATGCACAAGCCTTCTGTTCCTCTTCTTTGCCCTTCTCCCCCTCACCCAGATAGTGTTACTTAGTAAAAGTTTTGCTTCTTCAATTTTGTAGACTAACTTCCCTGCAAGCAACAAGGGAGCGACTGTCGTGCCTTTGGCGATATGGCCAGATTAACCCAGCCAGCCACTGGCTCCTTAGTGACATCTGAGTGTAGAAGGCCTTACCTGCACATCCAAGTTGTCCTGTCTTTGCTCTCAGTCAGCAGAGAGCTTGCTTAGAAAGACTGATGAAAGGGGGAATTTCGTCAAGTGTCCCTTGCTCTGGAGTAACAGCAGTTTATCATAGAACTGCAGCACACATTAGTAAATCATCAAGAATTAAAAAGCGTCAGGTGGCAAACTCTAGAAATGCAGCTCTGGGAGAGAGGATAACATAGGATAGAGTCCTCCTTCAGAGCTACTTGGAGCAGCACAGGAGGCACCTATTCTGCTTCCCAGCTAGCACGAGGTGGCTGGGGCAGTGTGGGTGGAAGAGATGGAGCTGCTGGGCAATGGTTGCAGCCTGGCAGTGCAGAAAGCAGACCAGTAAGACTGACAGCATGCGGCAGCAGTGGGAAAGCACACTTGCTGCCTCCCGTCTTGTCCCAGTGCTCTGGGCTCTCTGACTTTGCTGCTGTATGTTGAACAAGAAATGAAGCAGCAGAGCTGGGGAGGAAAAAGCAGCAGAAGGCGTTGGAGACAGCTGATGTTCCCTCCCCTCTGTGGGGAAGCTGTCCTCCAGTTTGGAAAGCTGCAAGGCAATGCAAGAGACCAGTGTCAAAGGGGACCACAGTTGCCAGTTTCTTTGTGTGAAGTCTGGCAAATGTTTGTGCTTCTCACTCTGAGGTCAGTGACAACTGTACTTTACTTCAGATGTCTTCAAGAGACTGAATAGATGAAACTGAGCATCTGTAAACGATCACACATTTGAATTCTCAGCTTTTGCCCATGCTAGGGGAAAAAAAACATTTAAAGTTGCCCTGGACTAGCTGTGCCGTAACATGGTGGTTTTGGTACCCACAAGAACCCATATGAAGAGCTAATGATGCTACAGCAGTTTAAATGAACCAAAAAAATAAGCCTGGAAGGAACAAAAAAACATGGTTCTCAAGAGCGGACGAAGCCACAGCACATGCCATGTACAACACACAGCCTTCCTGTGTTTTATTAACTGTTTTAGTTACTACACTTGTATTAATACAGACATGAAAACCACCACAATCAGTGTTCCACTGCCTGTAAAAGCCTCTGTTACGCAGCAAGGTCTCAAAGCCAGGATCTCCGCCTGGCATTTGCAGATCTGTCAAATCCCATGCTTCTGACACAAGACAGAGTTGGCTGCCCTCACATCTGTCTGTAGCACAGCTTGGACCACATGCAATTAAATCCTGGCTCCTGCTCCAAGGTCCCATGCCACAGTCAATCACATACCCAGGCTCAGGGAACAGTGCATTACTGTAGAAGAAAGATGCCTAGTCTGCATATAGCATCTTATATAGGGACCAGCACTAGGGAAGGCTCCTAACGGTAAAGAAATAATCAGACAGAAATAATCAGGGGCCATAATGTTGCAAAATGGGTGCAGCTGCTGTACATCAGAGTCCCCTCTGTCCCTTCTTCCAGCAAATAACTACCTGCAACAGCAACAATGGGGAAGTTGTCAGAAAAGCCTTACTTTAGAAATGGTGCTCAAGTATTTGTACCATTAGCCCAGCAGGTTGCCAACTTTTATTGTTTCTCTCATCTTAGCAGGATTCACACAGCTGACCTCTTGAAAGCAATTAATCAGTGTCCTAAATTCCACCCACCAATGAGCCCTTGTGCACAGTTTTCTTAAGAGGAAAAAAAACCCAAACTTTTTAATTAAGTTTTTCCATCAAAAATCCAGTCCTGCTGGTAATGGTCAGGAAGGTATGCAAAAGTAATTACTCACACAACCTGTTTTTCACACACGTGCCACTCTCTTCTGGGGCATCTAGCCTTCCTCTTCCAATTCATTAGCACCCCTGTCCTGCCCACAGTGCCTCAGGAACAGCATGCCCCTGTTTTCCTTCTTTCGGATTAAATGCTTCAGTACGTTCACAGGTCAAGAAATTGGATGCCTTCCCCCTTGCAACAATTGCGTAAATACATCTACATTTGTTGCCTGTTTGCAGGAGCCTGAAAGAAAAGGAGAAATCCAAGCCACTCACTTCCCTGGTGAGTGTAATTAGCATGTCAGACAAAAACCAGGGGGAGTAAAATTTATTAAGAAGCTATTAAAAATTGCAGCCACCTGCTAGACAGTTAAAACTCTTTAGCATTTCCTCAAACAGGGAGGGACTGCTGGGTTCAGAGCAACCTTCACCTCTCATCTGCCAAAGGTACAGCACCAGTCAGTTAGTGCCAACTCAAACGTGAAATTTTGTGACTTAAGGGAAAAAACCCAAAGGCAACATGACTACCTACACCACAGTTACATGTCTCCTAGACCCTTCAGGGGACACAGAAATGATTGGTAACAACTCTCACATTTTATGATGACCATTTAACTTTCAATATTTCCTACAGCAGATGACAAGCATCTCAGTTTATTATTTTTGTCAGAAAACACTATACTGTATGGTTTACTGTATAACCTGTGTTGTTCACCACTGTCAAAATGAAAGCAAGTTAAATCATCATCGGGGCAATCTATTTGCACCTCAGCTGGTTTGATTTCATTGCTTGCAATGAAAACACTTCCTTGTCAGGGAAATGGCAAGCAGGGTGCTCAGGCATTACCCCACACTGCCCAGCATGCAGTTTTTTACAGGGAGAAGTGATACCGCTTCAGCCCATTTGTGAAATAAAAACCATATCCCCCTCTCTGGGGAGGAGGGGCCGCCACAGGAAAGCTGCTGTAGGAAATCTTCAGCCCCTTGGCCAACCTCTGACCTCCTTTATAAGGAAAAGACCATGTCAAGAATCAGCAAGTTATGCTCCAAGGCATACTATCACTCTGATTATCAATACCTTCACTGAAACAATGCTTCACCAACTGGAAACTGAATTGCCCACCTGTCAGTCTGAATTTGCTTATCTTTCTTATTCCACAAGCATTCCACAGGATCAGACTGGTGGCACTGCAAGGTTGCTTGTGCACGTATCCATCATGCAAAGGTATCTTGGAGAAGAGCAGCAGAATCTGCTTGTGAAATTATGGCTGTAAGATGTCCAGCAATGTTCCTACCCAGCTCATCAAGCCAGGCAGCCAGAGCAATACTGTCACATAAGGACAAACTTTCCCAGTCCTTGAATATTTAAAAAGAGAGATTGCAAAACAGCTTTGGACTTCTCAAACATGAGAGGAAATATACAAGTTATAAGAAGGATGGGAGCAAATTGTTTTTCCCTCAAATCCTTTCTGCCCTTTCCTGAACAGTCCCTACCTCTTGCTTCACCAGACTTACATGAAGCACCTGAGAGAAGACCAGAAATCCTACCATGTTTTTAGTTTTGAACCTGGAAGAAAGCTTCTGGACAGAAAATACCAAACCCCTACATTTCCCCAGCTGTTGCTTCTCCTCTAAATTGCTCATCTGATGTTGCTTCTGCTAACAAATCTGGGCACTAGCTCCACAAACTTACCTTAACACCCAGCAAATTGGCCACTGTCATGACAGCTGGTGCTGTGTTACACATCAGCAGTGCAAGAGGAAGCAACAGGAGGCAACATAACCTACTAACACCCAGAGGAGACTCCATGTGTCCTCCAATTTTCAGAGTTTGGAGTCTGCAGCTTCCTGCAATGAAACCTGTTTCTGGAAACCTATGCAAGTAGTCCTGTTTTAGAGGAAAAACAAGCGGCCAATTCAAGCAGAAAGCCTTCAACCAGTACCTTTAAGAAAGTCAGGCTATTCATTCAATTGCCTGACTTTAGGCACTGACATTTGAAAATTTGGCCTTAGCTTTTAAGGAATAAGATCTTTATGGACAAGAACATAAAAACATGATGGAGTAGCTAAAGTTAGGGTTGCCACCCTGAAGTTTTAGCCTGTCTCTATTTCATGTACTGAAAAAATTCTCCGTCTTTTACTCAAAAACCATTTTCAGAATTTCTGTTTAAGGAAGTTTGGGGGTACAGTATCCCTCATCTGTTTTGTTTAAGCTTTCAGACTTCCTGGCATTGGAGGAGAATCTTCAAATTTGAGGTCCATAAGGTGGCTATTAATACATTATTAATGTTGAGTTAATGACTCAGCATTCATCTGCTGCACATATTTCTCTAACCATGGAGACTGAGATTAAATGCTGCTTGTACAAATGCTACAGTTGCCTACATAAAATATTCTCTAGATTATGGGTCTGTATGCATTGCTAGATCTGAAATAAGATTAATCCCTTTAGGGTAAAAGTAAAGGAAGGATGAAAATCTCCTGACCTCCTTTTTCCTTCTAAACTTGAAAGCAGTATTTTTACGGTACCCTTATCTTCCTCTTCCCAAAATACACAGCAAATATTATAACCTTGACTGGGTCACTTGATTTTTAAAAAAAGAGCTGACTTTGCATCTTTGACTACAGTTACTTTCAGGAAAGCCTGGTTCACTAATTATGATTATTTTTATTTTATAGACTCTGAGTATGTTCCCTGACCCTTAAACCCCCCAGCACCTTTGTGACTCTCCAAAGAGTTTTATTCCACAAACTCATAAATCCATCCCTAGACAGACAGCATCAGGGCCATCTTGTGTTTGGTTTCTGCTATGTGTTTTTTGCCCTTTCTGTCTAATTTAAACAATTTCCTAAATGTTTCAGTTTCTCTTTGACATGGCTTCACCCTTGTTTGCTACATGTCACTCTTTATATGTTGATAAGGTTTTTTACCTTGCCTTTCTTAGATAACTCAGAAGCAGTTATCCAAGACCCTATTAAGTTTTCAAATTCCCAATTTAAACAATTAAGGATACCTAAGTGCTCAGCAGTCTCATAAGCACAATTCTACTACAA
The DNA here is from genome assembly GCA_013401275.1 of Pandion haliaetus. Classification (NCBI taxonomy): domain Eukaryota; kingdom Metazoa; phylum Chordata; class Aves; order Accipitriformes; family Pandionidae; genus Pandion; species Pandion haliaetus. The sequence goes on along the minus strand of VYZV01016794.1, from coordinate 16,754 downwards.
GTTGTTGCTATTTAATGAACTGCTGATTAGAGAGTACTCTTTCCTCTGCCTCACTCTTTAATGGTCCCTGAATGGCCTTTACATACAATTTCCTTTCCAGTAATTCAAAGCAGATGGTCAGGCACCACTACACTGTGAGCGTGCATGTGAGCACACATATATGCATGTATTTGTGTGGAGAGAGATCAAAGATACATATATATAAAAATTAATGTAAATCAAAGATAGGGAAGACTATTCTATGTAAGCCTCTGATGAGACAACAGTGCAGCAAGAAGGAACAAGATGGTTGTTTATAGCTATCCATGGATCCAAAGAGCAAAAAAACGAACAAAAGCAGCGATGGACATAAGAGAGCATTTGGGGCCTGCATCTTTTGTACATCGTAAAGAAGCCTCTATTTTGACCCCCACTACTTTAGGATTCCCCATATGTATCCTCCATCTCCAAAAAAAAGTAATTAAACACAACAGCACTTTGGAGGGAGGAAGCACTACCACAATGCCATCAGTCTACGTCGGGATCACTACTAGTACTCCGTTTCTCCTAACATCTGTTTCTTACCCCTGCAAAGCAGCCCTCTGGCACGCCATTCCTGCAAGTGAGGGCAGAGGCTCACACGTCAGCTGCTCATCTATGCTCCTCCTGCAGGGAGGAAAATGGGGTCAGACGGAGCATCACTTAAATGTGCCTCTTCCTCTCCACTGACTGTACAGGAATGCAAGATAAACACAGTAAAATTGTTAACTAAAAGCCAGAATATTCAAACACCTGCCACATAGATGCTTAAAGTCGGATGAAACTAATTACCTTGTGTGTCAGGGATCCCTCCCCCTCTAACAGAGCATTTAACTGTACATTGGGGAAATCTGACAAGTCCTTTGAAGCCCTCAGACGAGCTGCTGTGCCGCAGTACAGCTTGTTTAGGGTACAAAGTTTTCCTGCTGCATGCTGTGTAGTGGGTGTTGCCTTAAAGCCATTTGCTTTCAACCTTTCCCTGGAAACGGATAATCACATGGCATCTCAACTAACGCCTCTGTAGTTCTGGACAGGCTTCTGCACCACCTCCTGCAAGCGCTCTCCAGACAACCAACCCCTCCCCAGTCGCCTGTATCATTTTATGACCAGGTCAGATGTATGCAATTTGTTTTATTCCACAGACGTATAAAAAACTGTTGCACTTTCATTCAAGACCTTTCATTTGCCAAGCTCAGAAATATTTAATTAGCATATTCAGTGGATGACAGGAACAGGAATAGAAAACTAAAAACACTAAGTGTAAATAGAGATTTCTATCATTGCCGTTTAGCAGGAAAACAAAATTCTCCTGTTGTGACCCGATTCAAGGGATTTAATTCATTAGGAAATATTCCACCTACTGCACAGAGTAGCAGGAGCCCGAATGACAGCTCTGTGTAGCTGTGCAGACACTATACCCACCCACTCCACTTGTTGCCAAATTCAACTCTCTTTCCTCAGGCAAGGATATTTCTCATCAAGGGGTAAATCAAACACCAACTCTACAGAGAAACCTGAAATGGGGGCACTGACAAAACTGAATGGCAGCAACTTTGAAAACAGATAAAAAGGCAATAGTCCTTAGGAGAGCAGAGGGTTAACCAGGGGAATTCACTGCCAGAGGAAATCATTCAGGCAAATAAATTTAAGTGGTTTGAACATTTGTAAGAACACGACTAATATCTGCATTTCAATTGTAGTAGATTCCATTTAAAAGAATCAACTTTTAAAATCAATGAAACTTTAAACTGTACCCACAGTGGCTTTATTGAAAAGCAGAGCATGCAGCCATGGGGAAAGAACATGAGACATGGGATGCAGCCCTGCACCATCACCTGGCTATGCTGCACAGCCACCAGCGCTGGCAGCAGGATAGTGCGTACGTGACTGCCATTAGATATACCCTACTCTGCTCCAGTATTGCAAAACATATGGAATATTTCAGTTTCAGAAACTTAATTGCTTTTATGTGATCACATGAATGACTGTGCTGAGCTGTGTATACCTGCACACTCAGCACGTTAGTATAAGAACATGCAAAATAGGAATGCAGAGAAGTTGCTTTTATCTTTTATAGCAGGGATAGCAATCTTCTATCCTATGACATAGCACATGGATTTATCAGTATTTATAAATCAGTTCAAGAATTCACCTGCAAAAGAGAGAGTGGTGAGAGGGCATTCAGCTCCTCTGGGCAAAACAAGAATGGGCAAGGCAAAAATAACTCCCATAGAGAAACCCCAACAGTAGCAATACCGTATGCCTTGATTATCCCTCCAGAGAAACCAGAGCTACAGGCAGGATACTGACCTAACTAGATCCTACTAAAAACCAATCTGATCATGGCTTGGAGAAACTGTGCACAGCAGAATACCAAACTGCAATTTAGTTCAACAAGAAGCAAACATATATTTTTAAGATCCTGGATATTAATCATGGATTTTAGGGATTTTTATGGAAACAAAGAGATTTAGATGACTGTATGTCCTTGTATTTAGCAGCTGGCCCTGAAGCCACCATGGCTATCTTCCTGATCAGAGTCCAAAGCCTTCACTGAAGAGCACAGCCAGGGAGACCTGCATTACTGTACCCCAGTACTGCAGTAATGCAGAGCAGCAAAAGACCTACAAGTCAACAATTCGACTGCTGTTTAAGATCTCATATTCTGGTCAGTTATTTGGCAGCCCAGCCACCAGAAACCGCTCATGCAGATCTTGTGCAGGCAGACCGTACACTCCTAAATCCTTCACAGTGCTAAGTGCTGTGAAACTACTGAGCTTATTACGAAAGTGAGGGAACTAGCACCACATCCACACAACTACATGCTGCTATTCGTGGTATGCTGTAGCTTAGCAATCTCAATGTACGTCCTCTACTCCCAGCAAATTTTGACCACACAAAAGTCTCTTGTACCCATGTACTGAGGAAGACTGGGGAGTGATGTGCTTACTGGATGGTTCATCTCCCATTATTATTATTTGGAGACTTGTGTGTGTTTTAGAATATACAGAAGAGACACGGAACAAATATTAGAACAAGCATGCCTGTGCAGAAAGCCTTTCTTTGATTTCTATTTCCTTTATAATAAACAAACAAATAAAAACCCAAACAAAAAAAACAAATCCTAACAACAACAACGAAATCCATTTACTTGGACTGTTACCTTTTCTAGGCTTGAATGACTGAGGAACTCACACGGGAAAGCAGCAGGGCGGGACAGACTGGCACAGTGAATTGGGAAGTGAATTTTGGCACAGCAGCTCCCTTCCCGCATGCAGAAGCCCTGCGTGCCCAGGAGTGCTGTTTCTGACAGGGGAGCTGCAGCCTCTCAGCTCCTGGTTCTCCTTCCAACCTTATATCCTTCAGTGCCAAATCTTTCCACTTCCAGTACCACTAGCCTTCCTGTTTCTTTACAGAAGTCTGATACAAGCAATAGAAGAAACAAACCTGAATAAAGAGAGATACTGATGAAACCACTGACATAAGCAACTTAGAAACAGCATAAATATTCTTTCTTTAATCCTTTACAGGTAGAGTTGTCCTAGTCAGCTTTAATAATTAAAAAAAAAAAAAACTGAGGTGAAATTTAAAAATGAAAAAATAATTTTACTATAATTGCTTTTTCCCCCTCTTCTTTACACACACCCCCCCCTTTTTTTCCCCCTTCCATTTGTAAAACGAGTCTGAGTCCCTCACGTACAAAGACTGGTCAAATCCAATTTTTAACATTTTGCAATCCAGTTATACATCAAAATTAATCAGATATGGGTTTTTTTATAAAAGAAAATCACATGCTTTCATGCTAGTTAGTCAGAATTATTTCCTTTTTTAAAAGCTTGAAGTGAAAAAAAAAAAACCCAACAACAATGCCAGTTTACCAAGCTAAATGTTTGCTTACAGTTTAGAGCAGCTCTAGAGCAGAAAAAAATTCCAAGGCTCAGCAGGAAAGCAAGCATACGTTGACCTATCTCAAAACCACCTGTCCCGCACAATGACATTTATGTCATTGAGAACCAAAATCCTGTTCTCCTCCCTTACTCATTTTCAAGTCAGTCATAATAATCTATGTAAAATTCAGAAATGTCAAATATAAAGAACCGAAATTAGATCTCAGGCAATCTCTCATAGAGTCAGTGTCTTTCCAGTGGGTGAGAGGAAAGGTTGTATGAAAACACTGAAATACAGGAGCGGTCACCTGTGGTGAAAGCAGAAGTCTGTCCAGCCCAATACTGGTCTTCTAAAACTAGACAGGAACAAATGTCTGACAAAGAGTGAAAAAGCCAGGACTAGCATACCATGACACTTTGCCAAAACACTCTCCCAGTCTCAAACAATTTGTCATTAAACTTGCTTTATGTTTGATGGGGTAGAAATGAAGTAAGATCAGGAATCATAGAAAATGTTCCTTTCAATAACAGAATAATTAAAAAAGAAAAAACCAAGAATAAATGGATTTTCTTAAAAGAACATATTTCCTATAGTAAAACAACTAAGATGCAGCATGGTTCGTAAAACACCTAGCATACAACCCTCAAATGAGAGAATAGCACATGTGCTTCTTGGTTTAATGCAGGACCTATACATAGAAGGGAGTGGGAGTATTAAGACATAGTAACACTGAGAGATATTACACACAAAGAATATCCTTCTTCCACCCCAAATAACACAGCTGACTCGGTGTTAATTATAATTGTGTCTGAACATTAAGTGAGTCTTCACTAACATAATGTTATTATAATATATTCCTAGGTGGTAGAAAGAGGAGAGGGAGTGAAAATTTCCAACTACTAGGATTAAAGACCCCGGATCAGGCAATAAAAACTATGCAGCTTATACTGGATTGTTGAGGAAAGACCCAGTAGCATTTCCTTACACAACATACAGCATGAAACCCTACTTGGTAGGCAGAATTTCCCTACCTTCCTGCTACCAAAAATAAGCAAGCACCTGCAAATGCTGATAGGTGTTATGCAAGAGTATTTCACTGAAAGCACTGCCCTGGGACAGGCTATAAAGCATACCTGAAACAATGTGATTCATATCAAGTACCTCAAAGGGACCATGTTTTGAGTCCATCTACAGCTAAAACCTTTATCTACCATGGATAAAAACAAAGCATTGCAGAGCATCATGTCTCTTGCAGCTGAGGGAGGATGGAAGGAAACCAACCCCAAACTATAACAATGGGATGGAGAAAAGGAGAAAGCAAAATGGGGGTTGGACTAGATGACCTCTAAAGGTCCCTTCCAACCCAAACCATTCTGTGATTCCATGAATTCATTCCACATGCCTAGAACCCTCTATCCGCATCTCTGTAATGGATTATTGCGTCATGGTTACCTGCTAGACCCCAGCACTCTATTCTTGGGAGAAAAGAAGTTGCCTTGGAGTTCCTATTAGTGATTTTCTAAAGCTGGAGGCAAAATGTTTTATCTAAAGTACCTGTACATACCCATACACTTGAAATGCATTAAAATAGGACTGCTCAATTTTAATTGCTTACATATTTCCATTTGTAATGACACTCTATTTTTCCACCACCCACTTAAAACAGGAGATACAAGAATAAACAGTTACCAGCACAGATACTAAATATCATTCATCACAAACCTGTATTTAAAAAAAATCAAATACAAAGAAACTAGCGTTCAGTTGAGAACTTCATTTCTCAGAAGGACATAATTAATCTAGAAAGACTCGTATATTGTAGTAATATCAACTGCACCAGTCCTCTGGAGAGGTGCAAGATGCATCCTACTAGCCAGTGCTGCAGCGTGTGCAGCCAGACCAGACCACATGCAGAACAACCCACCCGGGTGCTCCAGAGCTTCTCTGCTTCAGGGCACTAGGAGTGCCCATGCTGACAGATGCTGCAAGTGCCTGCGAGAAGGAACGTGCTGTCTCCCATTCTTGCGAATTTGCGGTCTCACTGATGCAACAGACACCACACAGGCCACTGGAGTGCTTCAGTTTGTGGTGTTTGCTTAGGGGCACAGCACAGAAGAAAACAAGGAACAGGAAGATTAGAGTGGCTGGACAAAACACCTTTATTAATATTCTTAAATTCACCTTGATTCAATACTGCTTTGGGATTACACATTAGTTCTGCCCGCTCCTAACACTTACAGCACCTTTCTAACAGAGACAGATTTTCTGTTTAAAACGTACTACTAAGATTGTAGAACAAGCACAACCACCTGCCAACAAACTTTACCTTTTCTCCTCCTGTCTGTCCAGCACAGCCCTCTGCAGCCACCCAGCTAAGGACAGAAGAGTCAACTGGCTCAGAAACATCATGGTGTTGTTCCCATAGACCCCAAAAATTGATTACGAAAGGCATTTATTCCAATATGCATTAAGACAGTGGACTGTTCTGGTTTGCTCAGGATGCTTATGAGAGCTTACCCACAGCAGACACAGTGAGCTAACTGGAGCTAAGCAGGCAGAGACGCTCACCTTTCAACACATGAGCTGCTCCCACCAGGTACATGCTTAAGAGCATGCATGTACCTCCATCTGGATCAAGGCAGAAACACTGAGGTGACTGATACAGCCTGAATCAACATAAAATCTCAAATGCACAAGGAATATAATAAAGCAGATAGGAAAATCGTAAGGAAACTCCTAGAGAATACAGTTCGGAAGTAAAAATTGTTGCAAACATTATTTTCAAAACAGACCAAAAAAAAGCCTAGCAATGCTGAAGTGTTGGGGGAGGAATATTTGTAAGCCATAAAATATTAAGAATTTAGAATATTTAAGAATTATTCTTAAAAGATATTTATATATTTGGCAACAACATCACTTTTAAGCTTGAAAATGTGATCAGCAATTGTACAGATCTTTTTAAATTTTTCTTGCAAACATTCTGTGACTTCCAAAATATAGATAAATTACTGAAAAAAAAAGAAAAAACCAACCCAAACCAAAATCCAAAACCAAAAAGAAATTAACAGTAAAAGCTGTTACCCATTTCACTGACCTTAGTATTCCTCTAGAGAAGCATCTCAAGAGAATGAAAATAATCCCCAGGACTATTTTTCAAGAGACATGAACAGTGATCTTGGGTGTGTTTCTTAACATTAGGAGACAGAAACATACACAGTGAGACACCTCATCTCTGGGTGATGATCTTGCCAAATAACACTTCAGGTATTACTGAGACACTGTGATAAAAAACAATGCAAGAGAAAGAAAATGCAATTTCTTTCTACACTGCCTTCTTCCTTACACTTGGTAGGTTTATTAGTAGGTTGTATGTATGAAAATGCATTTGTGATCATAAACATCATCTTGTGTTCTTCATTTCATTCTACTCTACAGTAATAGAGCACATAACCGTACACATTTACTGGGGTGAGAACAAAGTTCAGATGACCCTGGATTTAAAAAAATGTATACATGCTTTCCATTATTTTAAACATCATAATATCCCAATTCTTCTGCTGTTCTAGCCTTTCTGTTTGCACAGGAAAAGCATTCTTCTGTTATATAAATTGTACCAGAGACAGAAATCTGCTTTGTTATTTTATTTGATTTACCAAAAATGAACATTAATCATTCAGCCCATATAATTAACTCCCAACAGAGACAATATTCTACATGCAGGAAGACTCTGCTTTGGGCAACTGAACTAAGTTAAGCAGTTCCACTTGAGTGACTTACCAAATAATTCAAACCAGGAGTGGGTATAGGAAGCATGCAAGACACCACAGCCTTCCTTCACTGCACTTACGATGTGTATTATCGGGACAGTCCATCATTTTATGTCCTTCCTTTCCATGTGCCCTCCTTTCATTCCTGCTCACTCCATGCACCATGGACACATCCTCCTTTGTTCCTCCCCTCCCTTCAGGCATGCTCCCATCCAGACCATGGTGTTTTGGCTCTCATTCCCACCATACCCTTCCTCCATCCCCCTTGAGACTGGGCAGAGTGAGCAAGCTCTGAGTGTGTCACCACAGACACAAGCAAGATGTTAGAAAAAGTTTCCAACATAAAGTACACTACAAGATTGGCGTACATTGTTCAGGATATATGCATCTGTGGAGATAAGGAGGTTAAACAAAAGTACATCAGGAATAATGTAGTTATAGTTGATCCTGCCTTGAATGCTAGACCAGAAGAACTCTCATTTTCCTTCCAGCCTTATATTTGCTATTGTTATCTACAGTATGTTTTATATGGTTAGGTTTATGTAGGCAGGCAAATTCTATTAGAATAGAGTGTATATACAGTATATATGCGTGCATGTGTATGGACAAAGACAGAATATTGCCTTTGGGGATTTTTTTTTTCTCCAAATTTCAGACTACTTCAATTATTAAAAATTATTTTACTCATATTTTTCAAAACTCCCCCATCCTTGATTTAAATCACTGGCTGAAAATGCTTTTGTGTAGCATAACATTTACTTTTTTCATTCATCCTGTGAACATACTTATCATGGTTTCGGTTTCAGCCCAGCCGGTAACAAAGCACCACGCAGCCGCTCACTCACCCCCCACCCCAGCCCCTGGCCACGGTGGGATGAGGAGAAAATCCAAAGGCAGGCTCGTGGGTCGAGACAAGGACTGGGAGGGATCACTCCCCACTTATGGTCACGGGCAAAAGACAGACTCAACTTGGGGAAGAAACAAAATCCATTTCATTTACTACAAATCAAATAAAAACCAAGGGTATTAGGAAGGAAAACCAAACTTCAGAACACCTTCCCCTCCCACCCCTTCCGCCTTCCCAGTTCAGCTCCATTCCCGGTTCTCTCTCCCTCCTCCCCCCCGGCGGCACAGGGGAACAGGGAATGGAGGTAGGGGTCAGCTCGCCACACCTCGTCTCTGCAGCTCCCTTCCTCAGGGGGAAGATTCCTCACTCGTCCCCTGCTCCACCCTGGGGTCCCTCCCA
>VYZV01016793.1:27410-80568 GCA_013401275.1 Pandion haliaetus | reverse complement strand
TGGCGGCGTGGGCTCTAACGCAGAGCGGCCCGGCGCCGGCGGCAGGGTCCCTCGATGCCAGCGCCGGGCAGGGATCGGCCGGCGCCCTCCCCGGGGGGTGGTGCGAAGCTGCGTGGGGCGCCGGGATACGGGTGCCCCCCACTCCCTCCGCGTTCGCAGCGGGGGCGACAGCGCCGGTCCCGTCCCGCGGACGGCGTCTGTAATCCGCCCCGCTGCTCTCCTGATGGCCGGCGGCCCCCACGGGAGGCTCCTGGGAATCGATCGCAATAGCTGTTCTGTCGTGACAGCCGCGGTTCGAGGGCGGGAGCTTCGAGAAAGGGGGCTTGAAGGCAAGGTTAAAGAAGTCTCCGCGCGAGCTGTCTGCAAGTTCATCGCGACAGGACGAGTCTGTCGCGAATTTCAGCGCCTCCACCCGCGGCTGGAAGGCCCTTCGGTCCCGGCTGCCCCGCAACGCTTGGCGGCGGGAGGTACCGCGCTGGGGGAGCGTCTACTGCTCCCGACCTCGGCTGCGGCTTCGCTTTGTTAAAATATTTCCCCCATTTTCGCTTGAACACACTTCGCAGCCGTGGCTGGGCTTCCCTCTTCGAGGGGTTGGCACCCAGCTATGGCAGAAAAGCCTGTGCCCCTGCCTGCCGTAAATAGTCCCCAGCACCCCCCAGCTAAACAGCAGCACCTTTTTTTGTTGTTTTTTTTAATCAGTAGGCAGGAGCTGACAGGGCAGAGTCCGGTGGCCCGAGAGGGCTGGGAGCAGATACCAACTGGTATTTTGTAGACTCGAAGAGAAACTGGGATCTGGCAAACCCCGGGACCAGCAGCTTCGCCCGTTGCCCCACCACAGCGCCTGCAGAAGGGAAATGCTGCTGCTGCCCCTCTGCAGACCAACGTGTTGGCCCAGGCCCACCTTCGGTGGTGGCGAGGGTCTGTGTGCCCGGCTTTGCCGCGTTTTGGGGAGGCAGAGGCCGTCCTTCCCTCTCACCAGCTCTATTTGGGCTTATGTGTATATATGCTTTTATATAAATACATACGTAGTACACGAATGAATCATTCAGTGCGACCTTTACACCAATAATAACGACACCAAAATGTACCAGAACTGCCGCTTATATCCACACCAAGTTGAACTGCAAACAAGACCAGTGCCCCGCTTCCACGAGGAGAGGGGCATGGCAATTGCCAGGGTACTGCTGAACCCCGGTTTCCAGAGATGGATGGTGGGGAGACGCAGGCAGCCTTGCCTGGGATGGGCAGGGTGGGCTTCATCCCTCCTGGCTGCAGGCACCCAGGCTCAGCCAGGTGCTCGAGGCTCCCCGTAGAGTCTGGGGAAAAACAGGCAGCCCCCAGGATAAGCCAGTCAGTTCATTCTGGGGTCCCATCTGGATCTGCCCATTTCTGCCTCAGCTTTAAAGAAAACCAAAAATGCAAAGACCTAAAGTCATGAATTTTATGTCCCGATCCACTTGACCTTGGAACGTGCCTTTGCACTTTGTACTGCCAGGCAGGTGCGGCAGCTAGCTGCATGCTGCCTTCTCTGCATGGGGGAAGACACTCCTCTACTGCCCCGCATCCACCACCAGCAGAAAATCTAGGAGTGAATCCAGGACTTCAGCAAAGTCCTGCTCCTTCTCTCCAGACATTGATGGGAGCTTGCTGTTACCTTAAATGAAAGAGCAGCCCCACTCCTGTGCTTGCACTGTTAATTAAACCACTTTGCTTTAAACCCGGTGCTCCATTCTTACAGCTCAGCTCTGCTACCATGCCGCATCCAACAGCTGTAAGCGAAAAACGCAAGCTGGATGATCTCCAGGTAGTACCAAAACAACTTTTTTACAGCCATCCTTTTACAGGGTAATTACAGGCATAACTTACAGGGTAATAAACAGGGATAACTTTTTATCCGCTTGCAGTAAAACTAATTTCAGTGACCTGTCTCACTGTGGTAGAACCAGGAGATAACCCTCCCTTCTTCACTGAGTTTTATGGAAGTAAGGGAAAAATCAAGGCTGAGGACCAATGGTGTCGGTCAGTTCACCACATCACTTAGGATGGAAGTAACCAGAGTCAACCCATCCAAAACCAGCAAATTTTGGTAAAACTCCGGGTGCCCAGAGCTCTGACGGTGTCTTTCTGGATAGATTAAGGAAATGAAGCTGGTGGGGCTGATAGGGTCTGTCTGTCCATCCGCCCCCAGCAATTCCTTCTGACTCCCTCAGCGTCAGCTGAAGGATGGACGGAGGAGAGGCTGCGCTGCACATACCCATGGCCTTAATTTAAAAAACCTAATTGCCCAGGAGCTAGATTAAAATGAGAGAAAGAGGTTTTCCTTGCAGGACGTATGCAAGCTGATGCACACAGCCTTCCAATGTCACTGCTCCCAAAAACACCAACTGGGGATAGGCGGGGAGCAACGTGCTGGCAGCCTGTCTGTCTGCGCCGACATTTCGAGTTGAGTAAGTAGTCATAGAAACGCCGACAACAGGAGGTCGAAATGGCCTGAATAAAAAAAATGAGCTTTTACTCCCCCCATGCCTGATGTCACCGTCTCACCCAGGGAGCTCAGCGTCTTCCAGGAACATCGGGCTGGACCGCATCGTGAATGTAAGAGTGAGCAATAAAGGGGAAAAAGGCACCAAACCCAAACCACCGCCTGGTTTTTATGCCTCATACATAAAATGCCTTGTAAATATGCCTCATTAATAAAATAAATACAGTAATAGTGATTTCCTTTGGTTTCATCAACCAAGAAGCCGACGCCAATGCAAGAGGCTGCCAAAAGAGCTGGTCCTGTCCTCCCCTTACTCCAGCCCTTCTCCTCATCCCACTTTTGGCTCAGCACCGGCGGTTTTTGGCTGGGACAGTCACCTTTTGGATGGGCTTGTTTCTGGCACGCAAGCGGGCACTGGCACGGGGAGGTGAAAAAGCCCTTCTGGGTACCCAGTATCATCCCTTCATCTCCTTCTCATTTATTTCTTCCCTAGCTCTCCCTATTAAGTTTCCCACTGAGGACATTTATTTTCCCTCTACACTTTGTTTTTCAGCCACTTCATTTACTGCCAATTAACCGACTCGCCCGATCTGAGCAGGATCAGCAGATAATGGAAATCTGGGTGTTTATGGGGGGAAAGACACAGTGCAAATGCCAGGGAAATTTGACCAGGAGGTGCTTGGAAAGCCAAGGTATGAACGTTTTAATTTACTGACATGGGAGTAATAGAAAAAAACTTTTTTTTTGTTGTTCTCCAAAGAATATAAATAGCAATGCAGATGCTTTATGGCCATTTCTTTGTTACACTGAAAGCTGATGTCCCAGCTAAGTTTCTTTTTTTCCCTGGAAGGTGAAGCAGCATCCCCAGCCCCGTCGAGCAGTGCATGGGGGAGACCCCTTCCCCATCACGCCCAAACCCTTCTTCCCAGGAAACCCCCTGGGGCCATTTCAGAGCAGGGGCTTGAGCCTAATTTGTGGCATAAGGGTAGAGGAGGAACAGCCTGAGGGCTTGGCTCTGGCAGGAGAAAGTCCTGGCCACCCTGGCAGGGCCTGGTGTGCACCCGAGACTGAGAAAATAGGGGTGAAGGTTGCAGCAGTTAGTATTTTTCCTACTTTTATAGGTCTGCCCTTCCTCTGAAATGGTCTACTCCCAGCTTTGTTGCCTTGGGTCTTGCACTTTGTAAAAGCACTGTTTAATATTCCTGGATATGTTTGTGTGTGTATATATATATAAACATACAGATAATTTTATATATTCTATATATATGGTATATTTTTCTATATTATATAAATATATATATACTTATCTGTAATATAAAATTCTTGGATTTATGTATGTATATTTATATTATATACATATACTCCCAGGANTAAATATATATTAAATTATATATATTCTATAGATTTTATAGATTTTGATGATATAAACATATGTATCTATAATAAAAATGCATCTATATATAAATAACATGTATAACTCTATAAGATATATAGACTATATATAATTATATATAGTAATATATTATCTTTTTTTTTTTTAATCGTTTTTTTGGCAGGAAGAGACAGTGAATGGCTGGGAGACAGTAAAAATCACCCTCTCAGGCCTCTTGGCTGGGATGCATGGGCCACGCTCCGCCCGAGCTCCGCCACCTCCTGTTTGTCCAGCGACTGCAAACACCCGCCTGACAGATTCCTGGGTTGCTCGGGTGACTTGTTTCCCGTGACCAACGCCCATTTGCAATATTTCGTAAATGGGAAGAGGCTCATCAGCGAGCACCATCGGTCCCACTCCAGTTTCCTCTTTGAACTGCCTCTGCCAGCTGGGGAGCAGCTGAGTTAAAATAATATGTGCTCAGGCATCAGCCTGGGAGGATGTAAAGCATTGCATTAACAAATTTAATAGCCCCAAACAGATCAAAGGTTTCAAATCACATAATAAAATAATATCCCTCTTGGGCACCGGTCCGTGACCCCAGGACTCCAACATGGCATGCAGAAACCTGCGACTACATTCTTCTGAAATCTTTCCCAAGTGTTTAAAACGGTACAAAAATCCATGATCTATGGCCAGCAGCGTAAGGCTGCTGCAGCATTGACCCAAGTAGAGTTGGGCGAGGGCTGTGCGAGCAGGGCGCGGGTGGGGAGACCCCTGTAAGTGGGGCTGAGCATCCCAGGCAAACTGTTGAGGTGCTTCAGATGATCGTTGTGCAGGCTTTTCCTTTTAAATTTTTAAAAAATTGAAGTTTGGGGGTTTTTTTAATTCTATGGCTTTCTCTCTTTTTTTTACATGTTTAAAGCAAGGACACACAGCACACATTTGGGGCAACAGCTGAAAGCCACTGGATCAGAAACAAGCCCGGTCGCACCTAAAAATACCCCGTTAATAACCTCAGTGGGGACTGCCTGGAGGTTTCAGGCACTCCTGCTCAGGGCTGCAGCTCTCTCGAATAGTGTTTTTGTAACATAGCAAACCGGGAACACAACAGAGGTGGCGAGGGCAGGGTCTCCTGGTTTGGGTAGGGTTCGGTGGTGGTGGGAATGGCTGGAGCTGCTCCGAGGTCACAAGGTAAAGGGGGTTATTTTGTCCACAAATAGGCTGTACAAAAGCTCTGGAGTAATTCAGCATCTATTTTTAACTCCCTTCTTGCAGTGATTTTGCATCACCTGGTGCCTTGTGGTACATTGGCAAGCAAACGGTATGCACGTCACTCCCGATACAAAGCTGTGAGGGGGCTTGGTTTGGAGTAACAAAGCCCTTTCAGGCCCAGAGATGTTGGCGTGGCAGAGGGGAAGGCAGGGTTTCTACACATCCTGTCCCGTGAGCTGCTTCTCTGCACACTGGAGGTCTACCTGCTGATTTTTTGTAGGAAGTAAAGCCCTCGGGACAAGCCCTTATGGCAAACGACAGACGAGCTTTGTCCTTATCACTGCTCGGTTGTCACCCTTTCACATTTGACCCTGGGCCTATTCCCACTGCTGTAATTAAGGGCAAATCAGGTGTCAGCTCGCTCCGTTGGACGCGGCCATAGAAATTGTTGGCACGGTGCTCTTCCTTTCGGGGCTGGAAGCCAAGCGCTGCAGAGATGGGAGGAAAACAACTTGTTACGCTGCGGTGGGGTGAGAGCCTTCCCTATTCTCCCCCGCGCGCTCGAGGCTGGACCCAGGACCTAGCTCAGACGAGGTGTCTGTGGTTGGACGTCTGTGTGCCCACCTGGAGATCCCAGATGGAGAGAGCCTCGCAGTGCTGTGCCAGCCTCACCCCCCTCCTGGTGTCTGCACCTACGATCGAGAAGGTCCCCTGCAACCAGGGGCATGGGTGGACCTTGGCGTGGGCATGTCATGCTGGCTCTGTGGGGGCTGACGTGGGCGTGGAGGTGATGGTAACGCTTTGCGTCTGCAAGGGATGGGGCTGAGCCACTGGGTGGTGAGTCTTTCCGATGATCCCTAGCTGCCCCATTGAGGTTGGCTGGGGATGCTAACATCAAAACGTCCTGCTCTGGGGTTGTAGGTGAAGCCAGGAGGGCAAGGAGGCTCTGTTGAAGAGGCACTGAGACCAGGCTCTTTGTATTTCCATGCCAGCGAGAGAGATGCAAGAGGGAATTAAAACAGAGATGTGATGATCCCTTCAAGTATCAGGATGAGGAGGAGTGGAGGAGGCAACAACCTCCTCACCCTGAGTCCACACTTGACGGCTGTAGCTTCTCCCTCCACATCAGCAGACCCGCTCCAGGGGTACAGGAGGTACAGCAAGGAGCACAAACCTCAGCGCTCATCCAGGATGGGAAATGACACAGCTGTGCTACTAAGCACAGCTCATCCTGGAGCCCCGGGTGGCCTGACCCAGCCCAAGGCTGGTCATGACACCCCGTGGGCCAATGCAACCATGTCCATGGGGTCACAGTGGCCTCGCGGGTCCCCAACATAATGAGTGATTTTATCAGCCCTGGTAGCCTTTCATCACAGCCTACAGCTCATCCTTTCTAATGATGAACCATTCAGGGCCCTGTTTGGGTCCGTTGGCTTAATCAGGTCAGCACAGGAACTTTTGTTAAAAGTCCTAGCCCAGAGGACTACGACTAGCCCTGCTGGTGACTCCTCCTGTGTGTTTGGTGAGACATCTCAGGAGGATTTTGGTGACTGACTGGCAGCTGGAGGCGAGGGGAGAGACAGGGTTACCCAGTCCTCTCTTGCTCCACCTGGCCAAACGGAGCATGGAGAGATGTTTGACTAGCAAGTAATTACGTCTTAACTGCTGGACCTACAGAAAGAAAGGACATTCACTGGGGCATGGTGTTTCACTGGGGTGCCACGTTTGGCAATGAAAAAACAAACACGTTGGTTAAGAACAAGACTAAAGGAGTGATTATAATTTCTCCGGTTTCTCCACCAATAGCCTGTGGGTTTTTTTCTGGTGAGCCATAGATCTGCAGAAGAACAGAGGCCAGCAAGGACCTCTGGAGCTGGGACCTCTGGAGGTCCCTCCTCCAACTCCTGCTATATCAGGCTGCTCAGGGCCAAGGTTTGCATCTCCCAGGACAGAGATCTGACAGCCTTGCTGGGCTCCAGTGTTGGATCACCCTCACAGAGAACACATTTCTTCCTAATACCCAACTGGCATTTCTTATCTTCCACCTCGTGCCCATTGCCCCTTGTCCTTCCCCTGTGCAACCTCTGAGAGGAGCCTGGCTCTGTCTCTATCTATGGTATGGCATTTGCCTTTGCTGGTCTTTGTAAGGTTCCTGCCAGACCATTTCTTGGGTCTGAAGTTGTCTGGTCTCCTCTCTGGATAGCTCCTATTCTCATTCACACAGGAGGTACTGAAACCACTGACACGTTTTAATACAAAATCCCAGATTATGACAATAGGGAATGCCTTCAAGTAGTTAAGAGATATACACCTAAACGCAGTAGTTTATGCTTCATGCACTAAAATTCATGGAATTTTAGTATTTATTTTAGAGGTAAGTTTAAGGTAACATTAGAATCTGAATGAGAAGGGGAATACGCAATATTCTCACAGAGGCAGACGGAAGCAGAGGCTTAAGGTGAAAGAGAAGGGTAATCCTTGGTTATAGGGAAATTTAAGCACAAATTAGAATGGTGAACTTATCTATGCTAAAAGCGTCCGTCTCCCATCCCCACCCATCACAAAGAAATAATCTGACTGTATACTTAGTTAACAACTACCTCTGTATGTATTTCTTCCATCTGCAATACCGTGTTAACCACACGCTTTCAAATTTAAAAAGGAATAAAACAAAACAAAAAAAAATCTGAGCTTCTTTCTAACTGCTGCTGAGTTTCATAACACACAAAATAATCCTCAAGGTAAATAAGGAAAAGAAATACACGGGAAAGACCTACTACTCATTGTTGAACAATGTGTTTGTCTAGCAGCCCAAACCTGCGTAGCAGCCCTGCCCTCCAGCATACCGGTGACCGTGCCCTGGGCTTCTGTGCCAGCCCCAGCTCTGCACAACTGGCTTCTCACCAAATGTCCCGTCCAGGGAGGTGACCTTTTTTTTCCAAATCAGTACATTTTTAAATGTTTTTTTTTTCCCTGGTTATCCAAGAAGCTAGTCTCTGAGGGAGAACGAAGCCTGTACTCACAAGCCTGTGTGCAGCAGCATGATGGAGTTTGTCCCAGAGAGGGAATGGTGCTCTTCAGCGAACTCCTAGCCCTGCAGCACTGCAAAACCAACCCCAATGTGTCCAAGTGACCCTTTTTTCCCCTGAAATGCATCAAATAAATCCATTTGAATTTTATTCCTTCCAATGGTTGTGCCAAGCCAGTACCTTACTGACAGATCGACAGCCTCCTTCCCTGGCATGTGCAGGATTATATACACCACTGCTCGGGTAAGGAACCAAATATCACCCATTCTCAAGCATATAACAAATTCTGCAGGTCATCTGATCTTTTCTGGGCCCCTGTGGTTCGACCAGAGGAAGCATATCCTATGATGGTGGTGCTGGCAAGCACCTGGGGGATGGAGCAGGCCAAAGGGCCAGTGGTGAGCTCCAGGTTTTCAGCTGGGCCATGTCCTCAGTACTGCCTTTCGAGGAGCCAGCAAAGAAACCCTGGACCCACTGGTTTGCTTTGTATTAGTGTGCTGCAGGCTGGGGTGACAGGATTGGGAAGATCCAACAGAAAGACACGACAGAAGCTGCTGCATCCCAGAACTTCATCGGCAACATGAGGCTTCCCGACAGCCGAATGCCTCTCCACAGCTGCTTCTCATAGTCATAACACGTGGTATAAATACCACCTTCATGAGGTCATGCTGCTGTAATTTCACAGAGGAGGAATAAGGCATCCTTACGGAGATTTGGCAGGCTTTTGCTGGACCAAAAGTCAGGATGACCTCAAGCCTGGCTCAATGAGAGTGTCCTGCCCCTGGGAGAAATCTGCAAAGAGCTTGTGGTCCCTTTGGGCCCCCAATGTCCCTTCAGGTGCTTATCTTTAAGGAGATGTAGGAGAAGGGCAAGAAATGCCAGCTGCTAACCCATTTCAAGTAATAGGATTGTTATCTTTGACTTATTGCTTTCATTTTGTTTTAATTTTATATCTGCTCATTTGGGGCACATTCTCTGAAAATGAAGTCTATAATAGAAAGGAGAAGATCACACATTTATTGCTACAAATGAGCATGTTTCTCATCTTTTCCATGTCTTGCATTTCTAGCCAAGTCATCCGCTGTCAGGCAAGCTCCCCAGAGCCCTTGGGACATGCTTGCAAGGATTTTTGTGGTAGGACAGTGACTCTCCACAAAGCCTGCCCTGCTCTTTTACCCGTTCTCCAGTAGAAGTGGGTGGATTTCAGCCTTTTAATTCTTGCCTGCTCCACTCTGGACTTCCCTGCTCCATTTCCGCTGAAACAGTCCTGTTTCACAGACTCTTCCTAGAAAAAGCACTTAGTAAATCCTTTTAATTAAGGCCATGTTTGTGTCCCTTCCTTAGTTACAAAGGGACAAAAGACTTCAGCTGGAACCCCTGCTAAAATGTTTTCTTCATGGTAGTATATAGTCATGGAGAAGCCAGACAGGCGGTCAGAAAACTATTTATTTCTAGTGCCCACACCACCACATATTGATGCCATAATCTCATTTTGGTGGCAAAGGCGGTGTCTCAGATGCGTTTGGATGACATGTCACAGCTGCTCAAGCTTTGCTGGTGGCAGCACAAATCACCTCGGAGCACCGTCAGCTGCCATCCTTTCCACCCAAGCTCAGCGTGGAGGGGGTTAAAATTTTCCCACAGTAGTGTTCTTTAAATGTTAGATGATAAATCTGTTGGGTGATAAATCTGTCTGTTGATTATAAATCATGTTTACTGTGGTTTACCCATTTTCAAGGAGATGCTTACTGAAGTACAACCCATGCCTTTGGTGAGGTCCTGGAGGCTTCCTCAGGGCAACTATGGTCCATCCTGGTGGGCCCGGTGGTGGCTGTAGGACACAGCACCGGCAGAGAAAAGGACTGCAGAGGGGCCAGTGAGCAGCCTCACGCCACAGAGGGAGTCTCTTCTTCGAACCAAAGCCATGCAGGAGGTCTCCAGCAAAAATGGGTGAGACTGAGCCACGGTTGCACCTTGAAACTTCTTGAGAAGACATGATGGCACCTCCCCAGAGAAGGGATTTTCTATTTCTTGATCAGAAAGTGATGCCAAGGCTTGTGAGTCCCTCCTATGATTGTCTGGGCTGCCTGCATGCTGGGCAGCAAGGAAGGGGATGACATCTGCACCCTGTTTGCCAAGCGGCATCATGTCCTCGGAGGGCATCAGCACTGCTGGAGGAGTCTCGGAGGGGAGCAGTGCAATATTTTTCCCACTAATCATTTACTGCACAGTGATGTTTTCTTTGACAGAAGTGGATGGTCCCAATGCATACGCATTTTGGTTTTCCACAGCAGTCCTGACTTGCTGCCTTACACAGCATGTGAGTAAGTGGCACTAAAACCCAGCCAGGCACAAATTAGGTTTGTGCTCCAGTCTGTGTCCTCCTTGGTGGCGGAAGCCTGTCTTGGGCAGATCTTCCTCACCTGGCTGCAGCAGACATCTGGCAGCTTGTAGGAAGCATTGCAAGAGGTCTCTCTAAAGCCATCCACGCTTCCGTCACCCAAATTTGGGAGTGGGTGTCCACGAGGAAGTCCTTATGGAGGCTGTATTTGCAGGGGGAGCAATGAGGGCTAAATCCCAAGATCCTGGCTAAGCATCTTACCCAGCAGTGAAATTGTGCTTTGACTGCAGCTGTGAAGAATGAAACATCACAAACATAAAGCCAGACCTTTCTGTCCCAGGTACCTTTTCATGTGGGGTCCTAAAATTTTCAGTCCTGATCAAGTTGCTACTGGGGTAGGTACACAACAAGCCCAGAAGAAGTATTCCTTGCCCCAAAAAGTCCCTTGTCAAGGGAAGCACAATGAGTGATTCCTAAGGATCATTGCTCAGCACCTCAGAAATAGAGTGCAGGATAGGATACCCCAGTCTCTGAATGTGTGACTTCTGGACAAGATGGGGCCAGTGAGCAGCCTGAGCGAACAATCTCATGCTGGGCAGCAGAGAGCGCCACAGCTGCTGAAGGACAGGAGACCTGGGGTGTCTCCACTGCCTTGGGCTATGCTTATTACTGGGAGCATATACTGCCATATGCTCCAAGAGCTGTATTTTGCACCATCAGCTGCTAAAAGCCAACAGCATTTCTTATTCTGCAATTGGGTCCTGATCATATGAAAGCTGGAGCTTCAAAGCCAAGCTTCCCACCTCAACCACACCTGATCTGTCCAAGAGCACTTTCCTTTTTTTGCCCTAGTTTCCTTAAGCTATGGTGTGAAACACAAGCGAGTTTAATCTTCTACTACATGACTTTGCTGGAGAAATCCAGAAACAGCCAGAAGTGTTTTACAAGCTTATCAAGGGCAAAAATGTGCTCTGCTCGAGTGAATTCAGAGGGATTTCACAGGAGTTTGGCTATGCTGGTGGAGGACTAGCTCTACAACGCAGGCAGTTTCTCTCTTCTGGGTCCCCAAGCTTTATCCGTAGCTGTGGGAAACGACCTCACATGCCTCCAAGATCAGGTTGCGGAGAGACTGCAACAGGACCGCCACATCGCAGGGTAGTGAGGAGCAGGCAAGAGCGAGAGGCTGTCACTGAATATAAATTGCATGGAGGAGCCAAATCCTGCAGCTTTTAGTGAAAAAGCTCGGAAACCAATCCGTTAGGAAGGGCAAACCACAGGGGTTGCAGGGTTGCCAGCTGGAAGCCTCAAATAAGGAAAGCACAAGTCGATTTACAGCGATGGTGAATATGCTGGGCCACATTCCTGTGTTAGTGGTGAGGGGACAATGCTGTTGTCTTTGTCAGCTGCACAGATTTGACCCAGTGCTGGGCCAGGCAGCAGCTGAAAGTGCTCTATATGGGCTATATGCATAGTATGACCAAGCTAGCCTGGCCTTTGGTATCTCTTGTCCCTGCATCGCCACACTGGGCTTTAAGGCAGGGCTTGCCATTCAGGAAGTTTGGGACTGAAAAGAAAGTAAAAAAAATATGCCGTTTTTTCATTTAAAGGGAAATAGGCTGGAAAAATCAAGACCAGAAAGTTGCATGGCCATGCAAGAGGTTGAACTGGCATTTGCTTCCTCTCCAGGGGACGTGCCATATTTGCTCAGTGCTGTTCCTGCCAAGCCTGGAGCTCCAGGGGCTGCCCCACATCCCACCAGCTCCTCAGCTGGTGGCACCTCCACCCAGCCCAGTGCAGGTGCCAGCTTGTCCTCCTTGCCCTCTGTCCCCGGAGGCAATGCAAAGGTGGCTCTGCTCCAGTGGCTGCATGGCATGGCCAAATGCTGCCTCCGGCTGCAGAGCCACCACCCTGCCTCGTCACAGCCACCGGCTCCCTCCTCACAGGTGGCTCGTCCTTTGCCCGCTCCAACCACGTGGCAGCAACATCTTCACTGCTACAGACCTTTTTTTACCAGCTCAGCACAGGGCCCAGCAGCAGAGGACTAAAATGCTAAATACCCAAGTGACCAACACCTTGAGGATTGTGCTGTACTACATCAGCTTCTTGGGTCTCTCCGAGCATCATCATCACCATGTGCTGGCTGCAACCCTGTGGGACAGCAGATTTCACCCGAATGGCTGGGGGGTGGGGACACAAAGCCACACAACTGGGAACACAACAGCGTGTCAGGAAGCAAGCACAGGACTTTTTTCCTGGAGACAGAAGTTTGATGAGATCAGCTCATGCATTCAGCTCAAGGCACAGAGTAACTTTTGCCTTTTTTAGAGGCCTGGAGGATTGGAAGCTCCCATAAACTTTAATGAGATACTTCTGCAAAACCATTAGTAGAAGCTGTTGAAAAGCCAATTATAGCC
The DNA here is from genome assembly GCA_013401275.1 of Pandion haliaetus. Classification (NCBI taxonomy): domain Eukaryota; kingdom Metazoa; phylum Chordata; class Aves; order Accipitriformes; family Pandionidae; genus Pandion; species Pandion haliaetus. Next base: position 67,715 of record VYZV01016793.1, on the reverse strand, counting down.
ATTTATGGGGACTTAAGAAACTCCAGCAGCTATTCACCCACCGAAAGCTGGCAAAGCAGCCTTCCCTTCAAATTTCGTATTCCCCTTTGTCAAGAACTTCCTCCTTTCTCTTGTCAGGTTTTAATTAAATTTGCCCAGGATGGGAGTATTTTCCTTCCCAAGCCACTTCTCCATGGATCAGCCTGGAGCTGGATTCAGCTGGGCAGGGAGCCTGGATCACCAACTGGGCACCGGATACCACAGTTCCCCAGGGAAAACTGCAATCCTCAGCAAACCAAGTTCTCACCTGGTGTGTCCCAAAGGGTGAAGTTAACAGGTGGTGTCCAGAAAGCCCGACCGCTCAGCAACTGGATCTTTTAAAACTGAGTTAGAGACACTCCTCATCTGGTCAGAAGAGAGGCAGATATGGCTTTTGAACACATTGAATGGCTTTTTAATGCTGTTAATGAAACCTGGGGAGAGGGTAAATTTCTTAGCTGCTCAGCTTTGCTATAAAAACGAAAGGCACAATACATCTCAGCCTTTTCCAGATAAGGGAGCAACTCTACAATGTCACCCTTCACCTTCAAGCTTTGTCTACAGGGCTGAGTCATTACTGCAGCTAATTAGAGACTTCAAGCTGATTATGAGGATTGCAGTAAATGGAGTTACAAAATCCCTGGGCCTGATACTCCTTAATACAAAAGCCACTTTACACTGACCTGGCCTAAAATACCCCGGGATGATATCAAGTGCTCTTAGAGCAAATGGGATGAGTCCATCTGCATTTGGAGTGACCGGCACACATTACAGGGCACCAGCGTCCGAGGCTGATGGGACTCTCAAAAGCCCCATCTGCCCCCAAGTGAGATGAAAGCATCTTTCTGTTCACAGAGAGTCAGGTCTTTTGCAACAAATAAAAATGAAAAAAAATATAGTCAGGCAACTACCTGAAGAGCTAACTGATATTGATCCAATAAAAGCAAAACAAAATCTTGCCAAGTTCATTTGCAGGTGCCTCTAGGGGTATCTTAAGACCTTAACAAGTCAGATCCTCTGGGTTGATTCTGCCAGCACTTCCATGGCCAGACACTCCCTAAATTTTAGGTGTATTTTAAACTCGATACAAACCTGAAAAGAAGAGTTCAACTTTTCCATATCAGTGATACAGAGAAAGGAAAAGAGCTTCCTATGTTGTTTTAAAATAACTCAAAGCAATAGATATCAGCCCACTATCCACAGAACAATTTTTGAACCAAAAGCACCAGGTTTCACAATGATTTTGTGGCCTGGAGATTACTATTTGGGGACAAGGTGCCAGTGCTTCCCCCAGGCAGGGAAGAACCACCCTCTCCAAAACAGAGAGGACCCTGCCAGCCCTGGCAGCCCAAGAGCTGCTCCATCCCCACCTGTAGGGTCCTCCCAGAAACCACCAGTGGTGCATCCCAGGGCGGAGGACCGCACACACATGCCATAATCTTGGCAGAAGAAGGAAGTCGCAAAGGGAAGCCTTATCTCTGGACTACGTGCAGCTCCAAAAATATGACAATAATCATGAGACCCATGACCCCAGTCACTCAGTGTAAGGTTACTGCCATGGTGACATTTGGAATACAGCATCATCTATCACAGCTTTGAGTCAGCAGATAGGTGCAGCCAAGGGTTAAGGTTTCCCTGCGAGTAAAATAATGCAGTAAAAGCGTTTTGCTGGTGAGCGTGCTCCATCCAACCCCAGCAGCTCCCCGAACCTGTGTAGCTTGTGAGTTTGCACTCACGGGAGCAACACCTCTGTTCCCCCTTGGCACTGCAAGGTCCTTCCTGGGTACCAGCATCAGGGTGTGCAAGGAGTTTATGCAGAGAAGCCAAAATACGACAGCTTCCCTCCCACTCGCTTCCCAGGGCAGATCAGCCCTCTCTTGTGCGGAGGCAGTGCTGCTGGTTGAAGGTAACCTGTGATACCTAAAAGAACGTGAAAATCCAGCCAAACCAGTATGCCAAGCTGGTGGTATCCGGGAGAACAGCTAGACCCTGGCTGGTGGAAACTGGGACTCCATCTCCTTCAGCCCAGGCATCCTGCCCTTCTCCAGCACCAGTGCTTTGGGCAAGGGGGAGTGCAGAAAACATCTGCAGTCACCTTTGCTCATCAGCAGATTAGAGATCTTAGGAAGGACCTTTCTCCTGCAATGGGAAGTTTTGCTGGGGAACAGGTAGGAGCTGTGGGATAACAGTGGCAGCCCCATACTTAGTGGGTTAGTGGAGGGGATGGGATTAGCATGAATCCCTCCAGCAAAAAAACTAGAGCTTGGATTGCTGCCATGGCCCTTTTAGGAGAAATTATGGGTTAAGGAGGATGAAAAACTGAGAAGCAACCTGTTTCTGCATTGGGAAGAGATGCTTGTGTATAAATAAATATATGTATGTATATATATAAACATATTCTGATTTAAAGAAAAATATGTGTTTACATGGATTTGTGATCTCATATTAAAACAAATAAAAAGATGCAAAGATTTCTTCATGTCCTGAAACCTTCCTGCTGCCCTCACCTGTCTAAATGTCTGTTCCAGAAGAGATGCTGTGCCAGGATACAGAGAGGCAGAGTGGGGCAAAGGACAGGCAGAGCTGGAGCTTGAAACACTTTTGGATCACTTCCTGATCGCAGCCGATATAAAAAAAGCACATTGACAGACCTTGCTGTGATCACTTCAGTGGCATTTGATTTCCTACTTTCTCTCATTCTTCTCTTGCTTTTCCTTCTAGGACTTCCCTGTGCAGAGATTTCCCACTCTTAACCTGCTTTTTCCCCAACACTGTCTTCTGCCATGATGTTTTTTCCCCTGCTTTCCTTCTCTGTTTCCCCCAGGTAGCTCCATCCTTTTCAGCTGCAATGACTCTTCCCTCTCTGTTTCCTCTGGACCAGCTAGAAGGAGGAGAGTCCTGAACCCATCCTTTGTCCCAGATGTCAGAGGAGCATTTTGGACCATGAGCAGCTCAGGAGGCACTTCCAGACATGTTGTAGCTTTGCTACGAAGACTGTCCCTAGCAAGCTGGACCTCAGCTCAGGAGATCTGCTTCTCTGCTTTATGAACAGCAGTGTGCTTGGCTTTCAATGCCAGCCCTTTTGAATTAGTGTGTGGGCTGTGGTCTCTGTGTTTGCCACAGCTATAGTCCTCCAGGAAGCACAATGTTTTTGGGAGGAGCAGAAAAGTCTCCCTCGTTGTCCTTGTGCTGGCTGGATTACATCGCACAGAGGACAGAAGCTACACCAGCCTCTGCAGCATGGCAGCTGCAAGGTCAGAGAAATACCAGAGATGCAAAGTTGCCATCTAAATTCAAATCCATGCTTTTCCCACACATGGGATGCTTAGAGCCTTATTTGGGGATTTCTTCTAAAATAAGGACCCAGCTGCTTATCTCTGATCCAGCTCCTCCAATGCTCAGAAGGGTTTAGATGGTTTGGAGACTGCACCAAACCAAAACCAGAGACATCTAGCAATGTGTGAGTTAGCAAGCAGAAAACATGGAAACAGAATTTAAAATATCGGGGCTGTACCTGCCACTGTTGTAAATCCTGCAGTTCTGCTTGATTATGTCAGCAGCACAGGTTATGGATCACCCATGACTTCATCCCAACCCTTCAGAGCGTCCCAGTCCACGGCTTGACTGGTGATCTTCCTCCAAGGCAGCTTGGACACAGTCGGGGGGTAAGAGAGTTTAAGAGTGTGGATACAACCTGCTCTTTGCCAGTTGTCCCCCCATGCCAACAAAACATCTCAAATGCATGTTCCCAGCTTGGACAGGACAATTGTGAAGCTGTGTCTAACAAAAGCCTTAAGAAAAAGAGCAACAGAAATGTTCCAGCAGCTTCACGTTACTCAAGGGGAAGAGATGTGGGCTGCCAGCTCCCTTGCCAAGAAAATGTGTTTGTGGGAGGAACCGCTCCATCAGCCCAGTCTGGATCCAAAATCCCAGAAGGGAAAGGTCCAAAACCTCCACCCTGGACTCACAGCCTGGTTTTACACCAGCATGTGCTAACAAATACTGCATAGGTGGCCAGGGATGTTCCCAAGTGTGGGGTCTTGATCACCTCTGTGGGTAAATCGTTAGCACAGCCTCAACAGTTTTGGCCAAGCCAACCAGCCCTGTCCCAAACCGTTCCCCAGCACCTCTTCTAGCTCTGCAATGGGCAAAGAGGTGGCTGAGCCGAGTGGGCATCTTGCATGCAGAAAAGGTCTCTGGTGCCTTTGGTGGGGACACCTAAAAGAGAAAGGCAGACCTGACCAGGACTGCCGTAGAGAGAGAAACGTGCTTTAAAAATACTCACCTGCAAGTGCCAAGGTGGAGCAGAAGCGAAGTGGGAGAAGAGGCATTTTACTCTGTGGCTCATTTGTACATTTGCATCTGCTCCCACAAGTGCACCAGCACCTGGCTGAGCCGCTACGGAGGAGCCAGCGTGGAGGAAAACCAAGCAAAACACTGCCCTAATAAACCCTGTATATAGCAGAGCTGCCACTGTGAATACACATAAATAATAGTAAACCAGCATGGAAAATAAATCTATGGTTGCTAGGCAAATTAATGTTCCAGCATAAACAGCAAATATAAATTAGCTCAGGGTGCACACACGGCAGCACAGCCTTTGCGGGCCATGGGATGCTTAAAAGCTGAATGCCGGACAAGGCAGTAATGCTTGGTGGGAAGGGAAGTTAATGCCCTGTTGTTAGAAAAACTGGGCTGGCAGGGAGTGGTGCTGGCTAGGGAGGAGTTCGGCAGTTCATCGCTCCCATTAAATCTTTCCCGTATTTGTTTTGGGGGGAGCTCTGGCAAGCTGAGCTTTCCTGTACCTTTTTTCAAGCATGTAATAACGTAATGGCTTGTAATTCCTCATGCACGGCTTTCCACATCTTCTAGGTTGATCCAGCTCTCCCATTTTGCTCTCCTGGGGCAGACCCCAGCCGTGTCCCCCATGGCATTCTGAGGCCAAGCTGGTCACACAACGAGATGGTTAAAATGCACCAAAAATAGCAGAGGCTATTGAAAAAGCAGCTCTGTGCCGGGAAGGCTGCAGAAGGACCTCAGGAAGGGAGGGAAAGTCACATTACAATCCCTGCATTGATAGCACTGCACGCTGAGTGCGCTTTTCATCTCTCACTGCTGTGGAGTGAGACAGGGGAGGGTTATTGAGCCATTCCTCATCCCAGTCCCACTGGCTCCAGTCACATCGGTCTTCTCGTACCCCTCCCAGATGGGGAGGAGAAGCCAATTCTGTGCTTTTTTTTCCCTTAAAAATACACCCTTGTTGGACTCAGCAGCATGCTAGGACTTCAGTGGAATATTTTCAGTGGCTGTGAGTCATCCTGTGGTTAAATAATAAACACGGCAATAAAACACTAGTACATTTTCCTAGTACAGCAGACAGAGCGTCTATTATCAGTTCTTAAGAAGTGCTATTCTTATTTGCGGTCCCTGTCCTCCTTTTTTATCCAGTTGTCTGTTCCCCAAATGCTTTATTGGGAGCAGATGCTAATATATGTCATATATTCTTACTATATATCAGCAGTTGTCAACTTTTTGCGAAGTCTTGATACAGAGAAATTAAAATTAGATGGCCAGTGCTGTTCAGTTAGAGATTTTCATTTCCTAATCCTCCAAACAGGGGTATAAGCAAGCAACTTTACTCATATGAGCAACTGCTTGGACTGAACCTGTGTTCTGCTGTAAAAGTGAAGCCTCTGTAATTAATTCTGTCCTTAAGCATTTGCCATCTAAGTGGTAAATGGCATAATGCAAGCAAAAAATCTGAACACCAAGAGGAATTTAAATTTTAAAATTCTGTAGTTTTAAAACTCTTCATTGCTTCTCTGAATTGTATGTTTCCTACCAATAATTCTACCAGGAATTTTTCCTGCAAAATACAATATTTTTTCCAAGACTGGCTTGTAAATCCAGACTATAATGAGACCCACTGAGAGATCTGCCATTTCCATGGGAAAGTAGGGGGCCAAGCACGTCCAGATTTAGAAGTACCCATAGAAGACTGCAAGGGACACTAACCAAAATCTGCTCCACCGAGGGGCACATCCAGCTTGTATTAGAGAACTGTGCTCTGCTACTGAGGAGCAGCAATTCCTGCAAAGGTAAATGAACCCATCCGTGATGTCCTGGGTTCTGGTTCAACGAAAGCACATGTGTTTGTCTATGCAAAGACAGAATTTGGCCTTCCACTACCATCACGTCAAAAATGATTTTAATATGATAAATGTGGTGATGCAAAACCTAGCTGGAGCGTGACTTGTGTTTAATTTTCCTAGTATAACTCAGCAAACCTCTATCCACGTGGCTCCACGTGACTTTTTTAATTAAACTGTACAGCATGTACCAAGCCCCCTGTCTTTAAGGTGACATTTCAAACCCCCATAGAGGAGGGACAGTTGTCAGGGCTATGATTAAAATAGATACTTGTTTGTTGGCGTGACTTTTACTCAGCTCCTGGGAGATGCGGCAGTGTTGTGGTTTAACCCCAGACAACAACTAGGCACCACACAGCAGCTCGCTCACTCCCCCCCACCCAGTGGGATGGGGGAGAGAATTGGAAAAAAAAGTAAAACTCATGGGTTGAGATAAAGACAGTTTAATAGGATAGAAAGGAAGAAAATAATAATGATAATAATAATAATAATAAAATGCCAATAATAATAATAAAAGGATTGGAATATACAAAACAAGTGATGCACAATGCAGTTGCTCACCTCTCAGTGACCAATGCCCAGTTAGTTCCTGAGCAGTGCTCCCCCCCAGGCCAACTCCTCCCAGTTTATACACTGGGCATGATTTTGGCCAGTTTGGGTCAGCTGTTCTGGCTGTGTCCCCTCCCAACTTCTTGCGCCCCTCCAGCCTTCTTGCTGGCTGGGCATGAGAAGCTGAAAAATCCTTGGCTTACTCCAAACACTACTTAGCAACAACTGAAAACATCAGTGTGTTATCAACATTCTTCCAGTACTGAACCCAAAACATAACACTGTACCAGCTACTAGAAAGAAAATTAACTATCCCAGCTGAAACCAGGACAGGCAGTGAGCCCTGCCACCACTCCCAAAATAAGATATGCCCCAAATGGATGGGCATGTAACATCCCACCAGATGCTGTCAGCTCCCAGCCTGCCCTTGCTTGCACCCACCCTAGTTGGGCTAGTGGTCGCCTCCAACCACCTTTCCATCACACAGGCATGAGGACACCTGAGCTGCATGCAAGAGTCTCAGGTGGGTTGGCACAGTCCTTCTACCTGCCGGGGAGCAAACCCAAAGATCTCCTCATACCACCTATGACAAAGCACGGTGGTTTTGCGAAAGAGTCAAGAGCAATAATTCGAGGTCCTAAGGCTGCATTTGCTTGTGCTTACACAGTTCAATGACTTTTAGGGGACTGCAAGGATTTGTAAGAAACCTTGAGGGTTGATGTCCCATAGCACGTCTATCACTTCGCACAGCCCTGCAGCCCTGCTGGTGAACTCAGCTAAAAATAGGGCTGAGCCGATGTGGCTGAGCCCACGTAAGCAGCTCTAATGCAACACCTGCTAACCACCGGCTCCCGGGTGAGACAGGCATGCAAAGCTGCCCTGCCAGCGTGGGCTTCCAGAGCTAATGCTGGAAAAGAAACCATTTTCTGACGTTACTCTCTCAAATGGAGCAAAAGGGATAAGGGGGAGCAGCTGTGGCCATTGAGTTAAGTTAGACACTGAGAGCTTGAAAGATTCTCAATGTGCTGGTAGAGGCAAGGCAGAAGAGACAGGAGCTTTGCAGGGGAAAATGAGACAATAAAATACTTTTGTGGCTTTCACTATCTTCTTGAAAAAGCCCTATAAGAAACTCCAGCAGCTATTTACTCAACGAGAGCTGGCAAAACAGCCAAAATACCCTAAAAGCAACAACCCAGGATGCAACCGCTTGTGTCCCATGCCATGGAGTGGCTTGTCCCTGGACAGTAAGCTTAAAACACAGACTTTGTTGTCACTTTTCTCCAGACATACCTTTTCACTGAATCTTACCCTGACTTTGGTAGCCTCCTGATAGGGATGTGATACCTACCATAACCCAGACCTCATTAGTTGTAGTTATCCAAGTGTCTCAAATCTCCTCTTTTTTATCTCATTATGTATCCCAGCTGGTTCAACAGCTTCCTTGGAAAAGGAACACGCTATAAAAATACCCTCTCCCTTCTAACAATGTGTCTTCCACCCATTGACCCCTCCTTCTCTAAATCCTCGAAAGTCAGGCCCAATATTTTTGGCCGGAGTATCAGCAGGCAAGACCCGTGACTCGGTGGCACTTCTCCTCTGAAGGTGAGAGCTGACGAGGGCTGGATGAATGCCAGCACTGGAAACTGAGACTAGCTCAGCCCCGGCTGATCTGCCTTTCCCAGATGGCCATGGATGACCACGTCTGCCCATCATCTGGCAGCCCTGCAGAGTGAAAGGCCAGATGAAATAAATACAACGCAGATTAAATATTGCTTTAGAAATACATTATGGGGTTAGGATGAGTAGGTTTTCTGCTCTTTGTATCCAGGAAAATCCCTGGTCTGTCTTCGAGACCAGCTTGATATCAAGTGGGGCTATTGCACAAAAAGCAAAACCTGCTTTTGTAATGCTTTTTTGGTGACAACAGCTCCTAGGTTGACTCAGTTCATCGTATCAAAGGGACTTTGATAAGGCTAAGGTTTCGTCGTTGGTATCAGCAGGGCAGTGTGTGCACACTGTGAATTGAGGACCTGCTCCCAGGCTCCAGTTTCTGCCATTGCGTGTGCTGTAGGGCTGGCAAACTCCAGGTGATTAAATATTAACATTTATTGCAGTGCACCCACTTTGTTCTAGATCCAATGCAAGCTCTTTCTCCCAGGAATGTGGTGGTTATGGTAAGCTGAATGACATGGGAGCTCAGTTATTATGCTCAGTACTGGTAGCGAATAAAGCCTCCAGTTAAGTTGATGCCGTACTCCCATTTTAGGTAGGGTGAACAGCTACATAAATAACATAACAGCTTATAATCTGTCCCTCCAGCTCTGAATTAACTCTTTGAGATTGATTTGTATCCCATTTTTAATTACAGAATTCTTTTCTGCCTGCTCTGTGACTGCTTGGGAAAAGCTGTTACGTGTCTTTGAATGAAACGATCCAGGGAGATATAGACCTGGACCATTCTTCCCTCCACTGGTGGTGTGATTTCCCTTACAGTATTTATAACATGCTTCACCAAAGCATCATTTGGAGTTTTATGTATAGCAAAGAAAATCTTGGATCAGCTGTGAAAGTCACTTATTAAATGAAGCAGATTTGGGATAAAGTCATAAAAAAATGGAGGAGAAAGAAACACTTAAAAAGGGAGGGCTGCACTGACAATACTCAGCGCTGATAGATAGTGGATGCAATCATAGCTAAGGCCCTTCTATGTTCTTTATATTTCTCTGCTCTGTTAAAAATTGGTGACTGCTTCAAGAGCTCAAATTTAGTGCCGATTATACAGCTACACAGGGAGGATGTTAAAATAGTTATTGAGGGAGAACAAACAGAACAGGATTGTGCAAATTCACCTCCCAGCCCCAGCATATCTTCTGTGGCACAGCTAGACAGAGGTGGGTACGGTGTGGATTAATGATTTGCTTTTCTCCCCCCCGCTCACATAAATGTAATAAATCTCTGAAAAACCTGTGCTCATGTACAAAAGCTAACACAAATGTGTTCACCCCAGGGAGTCTGGAAGGGAAACAGTAGTTTCACCAAACAATTCATCTTTATACTATTGATTCTGTCAAAGTGGCATAAATGGAGGAAAAGCCTTTAAGTCTAAGTACCAAAGTGCTGCCTCCATTTGGTATAATGAGCATGCATTTTCGGGAAATATGGTACCCTGGGAGCCACCTGCTTTCCAGACTTCTGGCAGGTCAACTCACGGGCTTGGGTGAAACTGTTTAAATGATGGTGGCCTGAAAAGTATTGCAACCTTTTGCTTTTGCGTACCCAATTTCACAGCAGGATATGAGTCAGGAGAAGAGGTGAGGCATGTCCTGATTGCTCTGAGTTACTCAGGTGTTCAAGGACACGAGCTCTCTTAGAAAAGCACTGGTAGAAAATCATGTGGGAGCAGCATGGACAACCTGATGCTATTTTCTCCAGCTTGGACTCTTGCCTCTCCTTGCATTGTCTTTTTGCTGAAGGTGGGGGTTCAGCTGAATTTCCAAGCAAGCCACAACTCCAGGAGTTGCTGCAGGACACACCATGCATTCACTCCTCGGAGAAGGAGCCGGCTGGCTGCTGCTCGCTCTCGGCGCTGCTGCACACCCGGCTGAAATTGGCCATTAGATATGGTCGGCTGACTGTTGAAACTATGCCCAGAAATGGAAGAAATGACTGTCCTCTTCCCCTCCAGACCCTCACCTTGAGCTGTGCTGGATCCCTGCTGCAGGGTTCCTGCTGCAGCAAGGTCTGGGTGAGGACAGGGACAAGAGCCTTCTCCACAACGAGGGGCCATATAGACCCCATGTGCTCCTGACTGGACTGAAAGAGTGGCTCAGTGGTGATGAGAGAAACACCCTCTGTCTTGGAATTCTGTGGAAAATTTCCTAAGCCCTGCCCCAGCCCTGCATCCAGGGTCATTTCCAAGCACAGGCTCTCCTGCTGTTGCTGCCTCAGTCTTGATTTTTGACCTGCATGATTTCCCCCTAAGGCTTTCCTGCAACCTCAATTGCTGGCTTTTACCCAGACTTCTTCAAGGCAGTGACAATCAGAGGTGCCTGAGCAACATTTTTCCTTCTGTCTCTACTCCCACGCTGTGACTCCAGCGGGGCAAGATAATGCACACCACACACACCCCCCAGCCACATTGGCTGCCAGCTGTACTCTGCTTTTTTCCCCAGTTAATCTCATTTGCCTCGCCAACACCAAAGCAAACACAGCAGAGGCACTGCATGGCACAGACACTTCTCCTACCACATGGTCTCACAGCTCTCTCCTCGCGGCCTTTGCTGGAGCTTGGTGGCCCACCAGTTTCCTTCAAGGACGCACCAGACGTAACGGTGCTGCTGCTCATCTCACACCTGCCTGAGCAGTGGGTCGGTTCGTAAGATGGATACCATCCACCCAATGTCTCCACATGACAACCTCTTCTCTGTCCTACTTCCACCTCCCACCAGCACCTTCTGTCCCATCTCCTCACCTGCTTTTTCCTTACCACAAGACTAATCCATCCTTCCTTCTCCATTGCTCTAAATTATCTCTATTTCTGCCTGTATTCCCCTTCTTCCAGGCTTGGTAGCTTTTGCGATTATCCCTCAGACAAGCCTGGCTCTCTTCCCACTCCTCTCATTTCCACTTAATCAGCTCTTCCTAAGTTGAGGTGACCTCCTCGTCCTCCTGGCCAGGTTGTCCTTCTACCAGTGTCACAAATTTCCTTTTTGTGTCCCCTCTCTTTGGACTTCAGCCACTGGTTTTGTGAGCTTCAGGCTACTCGTTCCTTTGACTCATCTGCTCATTTTCTCCTGTCTTTTGAAATTCATACCATTAATCGCCATTCCTGACTAACTTCCTTCACTTTGCTTTCAAAAAGTAGGTTAACCTGTGCTAGAGTCAAAAACATACCTTCTGTTGAGAGAAAAAACCAGGAAAACTCTTTTTATTATTAAGCACACTCAAAAAAGATTATTCTCAACTCATTCTAAAATGGAAAGAAAAAAGAACAGACCTTTTATCAGAAGTAAATGGAAGATGATAACACACAATGCAAAAAGAAAAGGAAGGATGCTAAAACTGAAAATGAGGGATATCATTACAGATAAGTTGTCTGGACAATACAGTGCCTATCTAGTGGATAGGCAGAACGTATCTTAAGAAGAAGCTTGTGAACTAACCAGGGGAAGATAAAAACTTGTCATGATGAAAAATGGCAGGTGCTATCAATAGCATATAATGGACTGAAAATAAGGGTGAGAAGCAGCATTGATTTTGTGCCCGGCCCTGCTTTTATCAAAGTCCATAACCAAAGACCAGTCAAAATCAATAGCAAAAGTAGTTGGGAAACCACAAGACAGCTTTGATCAGGTTGCATCTCTGTGGCTTTGATTTTCAGTTTGAGGTCAGTCAAACTGCGTTTGTTGACCTTTTTCTGTTCAACCTTCTTAAAAAAATGTCCAGGAGCCCCTTTGTGCCATCATACCCCAATGTTTACATTGCCAGAGACATTAAAAAAAAAAAGCCATGGTAAACTTTGAGTAATCATTTATTACTTCTTTGACCACTCTTCTGTTTGTTTAACTGTGTGCCTGAGTATATATGTGGATGGATGGCTCTTTTGTAGTCACTTCCCTGACCTCTCCCTCCTGCCTCTGCAGCCCAGCAGTGCTGCCCACGTCACTGGTGGAGGAGTACCACACAGAAGCACTGTGAGTCAGACACACATTTATTTACTCAGGTATCACTCCCATTGCCAAGAGAAATTTTATCCCTGGGCAGGTGTGAGCCTTATCACCTCCTTTGTGGACATAACAGGAACCAGATGGCTCATGACATGAAGAAAAGCTACAGCGTTTGCAATAAGGGTCCAGAACATGACAGCTCTTCTCTCACTGATGGAGTATTTGTGATTGGTATCTGTGGTGAAGACACATAGTAAGGTAAACTCTGTAGGCAATATTTCTGACCTTTTTTTTTTTTCCCCCCAGAATTCAAGCAGTTTGTCCAAGATTATCTGTGTTGATGAACATGTCAATGAAGCATATTGCTTGGGTACCTCAAGAGGGACAAGTGTCAGCTCCCAGTGTTTTGGCAGTGTCATTGGTGGCTTGTAACAAGGCAGCTTGGGAAGAGGAGCTGCAGTAACCCTTCAGCCATGGGGTACCTGTGTCCTCCATACAGCCAATATGGGAAGGCAGTTACCCTGTGTACGCCGTCCAGCTCTCTGCATTCACTGAACACATCATCGGCAATTTCCATGCTGAAATCAAGATAAGAGGTTACTCCCCACTCATCGCATGACCAAGGTCATTATCCAGGTTAAAAGACCTGGTTGAAAGACCAAGGACTTTCAGTGCAGGTTACTCTAAGCCATGTCTCAAAAGAGGTAGCTTGTTGGCTTGGAGAGACTCTTCAGCAGATATTTTTCGGTCAGGTCTTTCCTTCTGTTGACTTCTCTAGTCTGGAAGGGAAAACAATCAGTGCTGGTGAGCATCAACATCAGCCAAACCCTGTATTATATTTTAGAATAAAAGCCTCATTCAGTTAATAGCAGTAAGGGTGGCAAGCCTGATAGTGAAGTGTAGAAGCATAGAAATGTAAGTGTAGAAACTCTGAGCCACGTTTTTGCCCCCACTCACCAAAAAAGAATTAAATTTCTGGGGTTTTCTTCCATCATCAAAGGTTTCTCTGTGAACCAAAATGAAGCATTTTGTTTCTGTGCTCAGCTGAAAAGGAAAAGAAAGGAAAGGCTAGTTTCACATCATGATGGTACCTTCCGTTCTGTCTGTTGTGTAGCCCAGAGCTTCACAAAGAGCTATTGCTTCTGCTGTCCTCTTTGCCTGAGAGGATTTTAACTGCTCAGGAAAATGCCCAGACTTCTGCATATTTTGGGACACAAAGGGAACTTATTCTAATCACACCTTGTAGAAATAATCATACAGCAGCAGGAACTAATACCCTCAAGACCCATTTGCTGTAATCTCCATAAGGAGTTAAACAGACTTACGCCACCCTTTTACTCTCTGGATCAAAAGACCAGGAACTAGGATGGAAACTTTCTGCACCAAAATGATCACTGTTTGTGAAGTTACTGTTTGGCCAAGAAGCGTAATTTCTTTAGATCACTTCTCTGCCTCCACCTGGCAGGCACCCTGAGATGACAGGGCAGTGGGAATAGGGGAGGACAAGGTAAATGGCACTTCTGTTTTCTCCTGCACCTACACTGCACGTACGCCAGTTAGGGATCCAAGGGAGTCTGGGAAAGATGGGGTCTTTTTCTCTCCAAAAGAAAGAAGGGGAGCGCCATTTCTACCATAAGCCAAAGAAATAAACATTCACCATTTAAAAAAAAAAAAAAAAGTATGAAATATCAAGAGGCAGATCTTCATGTGCAGCACTGCAGGGTTGTGTCTTCTCCTGTGGCTTCCCTCCAAGTCCTCCCCAAGCCCATGCAGCTGCCCTGTGGGGACACCTCGTGGTCCAAGTGGCATCTTTGGTTTGGGTGCTGGTGGCTGCCATCAGGGAAACAGAACCTCTTCATTGCACTATGATGTGTGCAAAATATTTTAACACCCAGTGTGCCAGCTGGGAGGTGAAACATGAAGTCAAATTTGGAGGTGGGAGCTAAAGGGGACAAGTCTAATCTATAATTTCCATCAAATGGCCACTCTTCTCCAAAATATTGCATTAGGGATTTGGTCTCCCTGAGTATTCATCACTTTTAAATCAAACTAACAGCCAGTAGATTGAGAAAGCAATGGTTTCCCTTTACTTGGCACTCATTAGCCCGCATCTGGATACTGCACCCACTTTTGGAGCCCCCGGTACAACAGCAATGTTAATGAACTGGAGAGAGCTCAGAGGACACCACCAAAATGGTGTACAAGGAGAGCCTAAGGGACTGAGGCGCCACAAAGTCCTGTCCCAGAAAGGCTGTCCAGCGCACACCCTTGGTTTCCAGACCTGACAGGATAAAGCCCTGAGCAACCTGGTCTGATCTTGCTGTCAGTCTTGCTCTGAGCAGGGGTTAAACAAGGGACCTCCCGAGGTCCCTTCCAACGTGGGTGATTCTACAGCTACATGGCAAATGGGCCCAGTGCTGGATAATAAGGCCATATGTTCAAATTCCTGAGGTTTTAAAACACACATCTTTGAGAAATGGGTGATTAGGCCAGAGACAATCAAATCCAGACCAGGACATGGGCCTGGTGGAACTGATGGAAAATTGAAAATGAAGTTAATTACTTCAACACCTGTCTATTAGGCAGTATGCGGAAAATGTTATTTTTGCTTTCTTTTCCCCTTGCTGCATGTGTTTAAAACTCCTGCCCAGCTTGAGGCTATCCCAGCGCTCATTTTTTCCTTCTGGAAGAACAACAGTCAGTATTCTTCCTGAAAACACATTCCCTTCCTTCAAGGGTTTGCAGGAGGCACTGGTCCCTCCAGCACCAGCAATGTGTGTGCATGTCTATAGACATTTTTCCTCTCTTGGAGCTGTGCCTGTCATGTGTTTGTGATAAAGGCTGGCCTCTAACACAGTAAGGTCCTGCTCCTAACAGCAAACTCTCTTTTTCCTGAGATGGTAGCAGCAACAGGAGCCATGTTCTGCAGCAATGTCCTGTCTCTGTAAAATACCCGATAGCAAGGCACAAGTGTTTGTTGCTGGCTGGCCGTGGGCAGGGGTATGATACAATCAGGATGAAGACTTGTGAAAGATTCACTCTTGTCATCCTGAGTATGAAGAAAAGGTTGGGATGACCTACAGGAAAGAAAACCTGTTTATTTTTTTTATATTGGAGAGAGGTGACATGCTACTCATTTTTAGTGCATTTGTCATGCTGGCCTCCTACTGGAAAGCCCATCTGTCCGAACTCTTCTTCCTGCTTTCTTTAGCATGAGAGAACCTAATCATCTGGGACCACACATTGTTTCTATGAGATGTCTCTGTTGCCTGCACAAAACCTCTTTAGCTGCAAAGCCTTCACAGGCATCTTTCTCATGGGCATAACATTGTGTGATCAAGTTAGGTGCAGTGTGAGGCTCCTTACTGGCTTCAGAGGATAGAGATGGGTCCAAGGTAGATCCCAGGTGTCTGATGAATCTTGGCCTGAGTCAACTAGAAGTGCAGCCTGTGATCATCCAAGGCATCAAGGGACCATCATGTTCATAAACTAATCTGATGACAGGAACCAGGGCAGCACGCCCGCACATCCACAGCTGATCTGTTGTACACATCAAGAGCATCACCACTAGTTGAGGAGGCGGCCCAGCCAGGTGATGTACATATAAACTCAGAATTTGCAGGAGAGGTCATTTTCCCTCTCTCTGCATGACCTCAAGGTCTTTCTGTTCCTGTTGTTTCATCCTTGAAGATTTACATTTGCATTAAACCAAGTTATTTATTTGGAAAAAACAAGGATTTCTTCTTTCTGTGAAGACCTGTTTTCCTAACAGAGTCTGATTTTCCCAAATGCATCCCTGGGTATAATAAAAGATGTCACTCCCTGTGGATTTTGCTTTGTCTATGGGCTTAGATGCTGCCTGGACACCCAGACATCCAAATAGAAAAATAGCAACTATTTTTGTCATTGTTACTTTGGTTCTTATGCATGCTTGTAATGCATAAATAATTTAACTGAGTGCTTCTACAGGAACATCCAGAAATGATGTCCTCACCAGGGTGACCAGGTGGCCTCACAGCGAGAAGGGTTCAGTAAAGGCAAAAGCAGGGTGTGACAAGGACTAGCTTCCCGCCCGTGTCATAATGCAGACTGAGGACAAGCAGCTTGTGTCTTTTCTGCTCGGCGAAGACAACCTCCAGCAGATACCTAGTGAAGGCAATAGGACAAGGCCTAGGCTATTGTCTGTGCCTTGAGCCTCACCACCTTCCCACACTACCCTTGCTTTTTTCCACTTTCTCTCACCCTGGGCATGACAGCAGGACAGGTCTGCACTGCATTCAGTGCAGAGATCAGGTGGCAACACACACACATTGGTGTATCACCACTGTGGAGAGGGCAGGTGTCTCACCATGGCTGGACCATGGGGTTCCTCGGTCCCCATGCACCCCAGCGCAGGAGGTGCCTGCTGCCAACCTCAACCCGTGGGTGCTCTCCCATTCTCCCCCTGGTTTGTTCCTAGAAACTCTTCAAGCTAATTGGCATTTCAACTTTCACCATTAGCACGATTCTTTTGTGGTAGAGGTACAGTCAGTGTGGGGACCTGGAAGTCAACAGCATGGTGCAGCTAAAGCCCATAAATTTCAAGTCTTTATCCATCACATTCAACCTGACAGTGTACTCTCCACTCAAAGCAACTTCGAGCACTTCTAGATTAGCTAAATATATCATCAAGGTGCTTGCATGACTGTCTCCATGCACATTCAAACAGAGACACATGCACCACCTCAGGGCAGACACAAAGCTGGAAGCCATGAGTCTCCTCCTGCTCCACCTCTCATGCCCTGCAGTCCTCTAGGGCCCCTTGCAGCCCTGCGAAGTTGCCACAAGTTGCCAGCAAGCTAGGAAACCTCCACGGGATTAGTAGAGCACATGATTTCTTCTGATCTACCGCTCACCAGCTGAAAGGAGGGAGACTGAAGAGGGACAGCGGAACAAAAAGAGGGGCATGAGTCATTCAGCTGAACCCACCTCCCCACATGAGAAAGTGGCACCTAAGAAAGTGGAGGAAATGTGGAAGGGCCGAAATCCAGGCACGCTGGCCAAAGTGACACACCATTCAAGTGGCAAACCCCCCAAGATGACCCAAAAGCAGGGAGTGAGAAGTCCCAGGGTGGCAGGAAGGATCCGAGGGGGAGAAACTTGGTCTTTGTTGACTCATATAACTCCACTGGCATATAATGCAGAAGACCTGAGTGCCAGACCCGCATATGTGGTCAGCAATATACCAGAGCCAGGAGCATGTGTGGGATGACTGAAAGACATACAGACAGCACCCTGCTATTAAAGAAAACAAAGCACTGAGAGCGAGATCTCAGGAATCTGATTGAGATCTGAAGGGATGGGAGGGTGGGGAGGGAGAAGAAAGCCTTGAAAAAGCCATCCTGATGTGCTGCTTTCCCAAGGGGCTGCAAATCAAAGGGATTTCTTCTCAGCAGAAGGAGGGCTAGCGGACAGCCAGCTCCTCATACAAAACCAACAATGGCATATCAGGAAAGTGTTCCCTTCCCGGGTGAGAGGCAAAGGCAACCCCAGCAAGTGACACTTTTTGCAACATTTTCTATTTTCTCAAGCAGAGAAGCTGAATATGAGCAAAATGTGTTGACTTCTACCACTATTTGCAAGTAAATAGATGCTCCTCCTTCATTACAAGATGTTACAGACTAGAAAATAGGGGAAATGTTGCATGCTGCAGTTGCGGTGAAAACGTTCATTCAGACAACCACGAACCAGCTCCATCAAACAGGACTCACGATGATGATCTTGCTTGGATGCTGCCAAAAGTCATCCGATACACTGGCACATATACTTATCTGCTCATATGCTTACACAATCTCAGCAGTGTTGCTGGTAGGCAGCCCCAGGAGCTGGAGTGGGAGGAAGAAATAAGCAGGTAATTATTCAGCAATCAGTGTACACCCAAAACTCTCCGAGCGCTGACAGCTAAGCCTGGGCAGCCCTGGAGCCTTTCTCTGTCTACCCCACACCTCCTCCAAGGGCAGTCAGCTCCATTTACAGATCGGCCACTGCAGTTCATGATCTGCGTTTTAGTGCAACCCTGCCTTAGTTGGCCAAGTGGGCGACAGGAGTGGGAAGCTCCAACACAAGCAGAAAACAGATGAAAAGGGGGGGGATAAGACTCTGAAGTGGCAAAGCTTAGTCCACCAGTCTGTCCTAGACACTCACCGTGGTTGTGAGAACCCAACGATGGCAAGGCACAGCTTCTGAGCATCACCCTACTCAGACATCTGGCTCATCTCAGGTTTGTTAAAAAACACATTGAGCAGGCTAGGAAGAGCATTTTGGTTTTTAATATTTTATTAGCAACTTATTTTATGTTTTTAGTATATTATATTTATATATTATTTTATATTTTATTAGGGCGTGCTCTGCTCTGTTAGGTGAGACTAGTCAGGGCAGGGCTTTGCCAAGGACCTCGGTTGCTTTCTCCTACTCTGAGCAGGCAGATTGGCACCGCAAGGGCAGGAGCCGCGAAAGACTCTCAGGTATCATCCAGCCCTGCCATCCTGTGTTTTTTACCTCCTAACTCCATTTAACCCTCACCCTCTCTGCCCAGTTCGATGCTGGTCCCCAGGAGATGTACAATGTGGTTCGTTTACTTCCTTTACACAGATCAGCTATCAAAACCTTGGAGACCTTTAAGCATCAGTGTCCCCGCGGTCGCAGCAACAGGCTTGCCTAAATCCTGCTGCCAGGCATAAACTGGAGCAGTACAGTGAAGGGCGCGTGTGCCTGGGAGATGATGCAATAGGTTTCCTTCCTTTGCCCCACCATGGGAAAAGGGGATATGAAGACGGGAGGAAGGAATGGCATTTTGTAAACTTCTCCTTGTACAAGTAAAGACAGCAGAGGTGGACATCAGTTCTGCTCTACAGAAGGACAACGTCCTCTTCATGGCACAGCACACAGCTGCAGGAGTGCTGGGAAGGTACCCACATACTCTGCACTGGACAGAGTTGGAGAAACAGAAATAGAAACAAATGTGTTATGATTACATATTTGACTGAACAACTGGCTGCCAACAAGCAAGATGACAAAGCCTTGTTGTATTTTTATAATAGAAAGCTCATACAAAAATTCAGACATATTGCTACAGAGCTCTTTCCCCTTCAGGAAACTTGTGATAATGTGGCAGAATAATATCCAAATCATTTTTCTTTTAGGTAGTCACATGGATTTGGGGTAGGGAGTACATAAATTTCAGATGCATTCTTCATGGACATCAGATACAGGATTTAAATTAGAATAAATACAGAATGCATATGTGACAGAAGACTTCCTAGGGAAATTATAAGTGGCTGAGTTAGAAACCCAAAAAATTTCAGATGCCCTTAAACAGCATTGCTTGGCTGCTGTCCTCTCCTGCCAGCCAGGGTGGGTGAGTTCCATTAACACCAGTCCAGCCCTGCAGGGGAGACAGGGATGGCGCTGGGGAGGTGCTGCCAGGGATTTGGATATGGGGATTTGGTTTCTAGCAGCTGAGACCAGACAGTTCCTCAGATTTTACTGTTACCAGCCTGAGCACTAAAGAGAAACTTAATTTACCCCACATCCAGTTTTGCAGTGATGCAGCTAGATAGGAGTATGGCTTACATGGAGCCTATATTAATTATTTCTGTATTTGTGCAATGTGCAGATGAATCGCCCGGCACTTGCCAAAAGAGCCAACCTCAACTCCTGTGGCTTTGCAGAGAGAAATAGGAATGGCTGGTAACCCTCCAGCCAGCTCCCCCCATCCTCCAGGTATTTCCATTCAGCGACATCAACAGGTGGCCTCTGGCCAGTCTCCATGCGGCTCGTCTCCTCCGTCTCCCCGCAGGAAGGCAGAGCTTCAAGGGAAGCTCTCGCCCTTTCTCAGGGGAGGCAGATGTTTATCGTGGAGTGGGGTGCTCTGCTCTGCAGGCATCAACACTGGCACCACCACCAATCCACACTAAAGAGAAGTTACCAAACAGCATTTGGGTTTCTTGCGATATGGTATTTCACAACGAGGAGCGTCGCTAGTCTTTAAGTTTTTGCCTTAAAAGCCCACAAAAGTAGCATAGCCACCTGCACCTGTATTTAAGTTCTCCAGTTAGGAGAGGAGATGTTAGTAAGTCAGGATTACTTGTTTTGTGGTTTGCTTGTTGATTAAGAGGTGGCTGAGCTTTCCGGCTCTGCTTCCCTCTCACACCAGTGTCACCTGGTGCACGGCCACCCTGCCTTCCCCAAAGTGCTTGGAAGGAAACTCTGACCATGCCCTTAATAGCATCCTCCAGCCGGGGCTTTTAACTCGTTTTGCAAATATCAGCTAAAAGAAGCTGAGGGGCAAAGATGGGTTATCTGGCTGCTGTTGGCCAGGATGTCTCCTGCAGAGCCAGCAGCAGAACTCATTTCCTGAATTTGTAACTCAACCTCAAGTGCTATTCCTGCTTGGGAATGGAAGAGAGGGTCACTGGCAGGGGCAGGGCCAAGTGTCTAACACAATGTTTGTCTGGAGTTTATTCTCCTTGCCATGTCGTGTAGATATGTCCGCCGTTGGATGGAGGCAGGTGTCCACCCCGGTGGGCATGAGGGCTAGCCATTACCTTCCTTCTCCTGTCCAGGAGTTTCCTGGGCCCCCACCCCTGTCACTGCAGAACTGGAAGAAGGTTTGTCTATTTTCTCTTGGTCAAGTATTTAAATTCTCCAGGCTCACAGGCTGAGGGGAAAAAAAAAAAAAAATCCTCCTCGTGTGACACCCTCTCTATTAGCTCCATCTGGAGGCTCCAAAAAAAATTGCATTGTAAATTTATTTATTTATTTAGGATTTAAGGCTGTCTTGGCATTGGAAACCACTAATGCCAAAAAGCATCAAGGCAGCAGCAGCTGTGGATGCACAAAGCTGTCTCTGCTGCTGTCTGACCCACTAAGAAGAGCCAAAAGCACTATCCACCATTCAGCTCAAGGATCCATGTAAAAAATACTTCAATTGACAGTATCCTGGGGCAAATACCAGCATCGCAGATTATTTTTATAGTAAAATCCCATCAGGGATACATACACTGCCCTCTTTCAAAGGAGCAGTTGCATAGGACAATCCTGGTGTGCACACTTGACAGCTCAAGGTGAAGAATGCCTCTTCAAAGTTTCTTGCTCTACAAGTCTAATAATAACTAGGTGTGGAGGGAAGGGGACATGCCAGACAAGCATGCTCCCTCTCTGCCTCCACTGGTGAGACAGCCAAGTCGGGAAGCTGCAACTGCTCCTCCACCAACAGACATCCCTGGTAAAACTACCTCGGCACTAGCAATGTCATCTGCAGGCTTAAGATGCATTGTGATTTTTGGCCAGTGATGGTCCAGGGAGAGCGATACAAAGCATAAATTAGGAAAGAACCTCCTATTAAGGGATAATAATTTTAGATGAGATAATTATTCCAAAATCTGGATACAACTATCCAGCTAGAGCAGCACCCAAGTGATACTTAATGTACCCAAGGTGCTCCAAATTCAGATGTCATCTTGCCTGATGCCTGTGCAGCATGAAGGCAGGACATTGCCAGATCTATTTTTTTCCTCCTGTAACTGATAACAAGACCACACTGGAAGCTCTTGTCAAATCAAGCTGCTGCTTTTGAACTCTGAGTCTGCGAACAGCTGGGTGCTGACATGTCTGTTAGTTTTAACTATTTTAGGAAACTGCTCTTTTTCAGTCATGAAACACATGAAAGGCCCGATGGCAAAATTTGGATGTGGCAAAATTCGGATGTGGCAAAATCCAGTCTTGAAATCGTCCAAACCTGCCTTCTTTATCTTTTCCCATGATATCACAATTACGGCATGTAACGAGGAACAGCACCTCTCTCCCTGGCTACCTGGCCCTTGTTCCAACACTAACTGCAAGCTGTCCCCTGCTGACCGACTGCCCCTCCTCGTGAGACTCAAGCTTTTGGCTTGATGGTGAAGCTGGTTGCTGCTTGGGTCATGCTGGAACCTCCACTTCTTTGTACAGCTGCTACACAGTTATCAGCCCAAAGACATGCTCCCCTCCTGGGACCCTCACCTCAAGTACACAGGAATCACTGGAATAAGCATATATCCGTGAGATGAGCAACTTCCGATGGATAAAGTAGAAACTTTGCAGACTCTCACCTTCTGCTTCCTACTGAACTGTCTTCCCTGGTTTTTAGACCCAGTAGACCTCTGTATTTTCACTCATCTAATGTGTGCTGCCCTTCTCCATCCTCGATCTGGCTGGAAGTGATGGGCATTGGTAATACACATTCCCGTGTCCTTGTGGGATACATGCACAACACAGCCATGCCCGTCGTGGCTTATGTTTACTTTGGAGTCAATCTCCCTTTTAATATCAGAAAGAAATGTTAACATTGCTTTGTACAAAGATGGGTTTTTCTAACTTGGAAAACATAGAGATCCTCTGAGAGGTTAATTCTCTTCTATGACCTCTTCGCTGAGGAATAAACCTCATTCTTCCCCATCTTCCTTGACTCTTCGCCTTTTTGGACTCCCTCTGGATTTAGCTTCTTAGAGCTCTTCTAGGAGGAATCTGCTTTCGAGAAAGTGTGGGGGTTTTTTTCCCAGAACCAGAGGTGTGAGTGGGAATTAGCACCACGTGCCCATGTTTCTGGTGCTGAGGAAGTGGCACGTCCTCTGTTTAAAGTCCTGCTGAAGAGCAAGCTTACCTCTGGGGCTTGCATTCAAGCCTGCTGGCATAAGTGGCTCACACTGTGCTTTCCTTGGTCAGGCATCCTCACATCTAAAAAGCGTGTCTGTTGTCAGCTCAGCATGCAGAAGAGATCCAGCTAAAAATACTTATTACTCTTTTCTTCAAGCAGAAAGCCCAAATGTTGTCTTTCCTCCCCTCCTAGGAGTGTGCAAGTGCAAAGGTATGGTCAGAGCTTCCTGTTGCCACCTTCCCAAACAAGAGAAATGCCACCGTCTGCAGGAGAGACCTTGCTGGGCTTGCCATGCAAGGCAGTATTTACTGTGGCACTAAAAACTTGCAGCTTGCTGTTTTTCCTGAAAACCATCCACTTCTGTTGCTGTGTTTGGTTTCTTATAAAACCAGTTTTCAGCCAGACTATTAAGTCTCCATCAGTGGGCTTTCAGCAGGAGTTCAAATTGCTCCTGAAATAACTCCCATGCTGGTTTATTAGTGGCTTCCTAAATCTTCCGTCTGAAGCTTTGAAAGGATTCTGTTCACACTGGCTTAGGAAAGAATCATATCATAACTTCTTTTCATTAGGGACACATCAGCCAAGGTGTATTGTTGGTCTCATTTTAAAATTAATCAAGCTGCCTGTATTTGTTGAGAAACATTCATGATGAGAAAGCAAAAGTGAATATATGAATATAGTCAGTGAAAATTTCACAGCAGAGGGCTACATTGGATCTCTGGAAAGCAAAAATCTGTGGCTTTACAAATGCTGATTTGGTTTAAAAAATAGAGCACAAAGTTTAGCAAACTGAAATTTGTATTTTCTCAGCCTTTGACTTAGCTTCGTTATTTTGCCTTTGCACACGTATGTGTGTGCTGCTGCTGCTCAACACCCCACGCTAAAGGATGAGCAACTCAGCCACTGATAAGCAGCTCAACTGGGCTGGAACTACCCACTCAGGTATGTCCTGGCTGCCATACTGCTGATAACAAATGAAACCTCACCTTCATTCCAAGTATTATTAGTTGCCTGCTACAATAAAATCTTGCATGGTTGATCTGTGCCGCTTAATGATAGCCATGATGGTCTTGGCTTGTAAGGACAGTCAGGTGGCTCCTTTGAACTCCAGACAGGTTTTCCATCGTGGTCTGATCAGGGCAGTGTGTGTGCACATGCATATGGATGCACACCATGTACGTTATTAGTGCCATCTGCCAGGAAGGCAGCGGCCGCCTCTTCCCTCCACCGAGCTGCTCTGTCCCAGCTTTGCTCTTCAGCTGTAATACGGAGGGTAAGAGGGGGACCGGGTACCACAGGAGCAGGACAGGCTGGATTTGGGGCTTTCAGCCACAGAGAGAAAAAGAGTCATTATGGTGTGAAGTCAATATGACTGAGAAGTCCTGAGTGGCCACAGATTTGTTGATGCAGTGTATTTCATCAGGATTCAACAAATGCTCAGAGCCCCAAATATGAGTTGGCTTGAGTAGAGTTTTTAATGCATTTAAGCAACAAATCACTCCCAGTGTATGATGATTATATTTTTTGAGAGAAAGTAGGCAAAGGTCTCTGTGCAAACCCTTTGTCATTTAGCTACAGACCACTTGATGATTGTGATTATCAGACTTGGAAAAAGAAAGCATCCGTGCAATTAAATTTTTAGTAACAAATTAGCATGCACAATAAAAGATTCTGTAAAACCAAAACAATGCGCTTATTTCTGGCTAAGCTGAAGACTGCATCTCTACCTATTCATTTCTCTATTTACATGCAGTTATGGTATATTATTTTAAGCAGCTGACTGCTCAGCTTCTGTTCCAGTACAACAGCATTTGTCGAGCTCCTCTGCAAAGGTGCCACTTAAAAGGTAGTCGAAATGTTTTTCAAAAAAACCTTGTATTCCAACACAAAATATCAGCACTTTCAGTTGCAAATAGTTATTTTTATGCAAGTTCTCCTTTCATTTCAACTGAGCTGTAGTTATCATCTATGATTTGCTATTTGGAATTCAAAATGTGTCTATAAATGCAAAGAAGTCCCCAAACCACAGGAAGCAGTGGGAAAAAATAGAATAAGAAATAATTCTAATAAATTCTTCCAGGATGACTTTCCTCTGTTTTGTAAATCTGTTGCTTTGAAAGCATGCTGCATCTGTTTTACTTGCCAGAGTAGGTCTCTTTTGCCTTCCCTTGTGCAAAGTGTGATTCAAATCCTATTGATTTGACATGATGTGATGCCTTATAAGTATGCCCAGGGTGTGAAGGTCTGTGGTGAGCATCAGCATAATGTTGATTTACATTCATTTGTAAGAGCTGGAGTTTCCAGCTTCACCTGCAGTCACTGTAAAAAATAGCAGGAATAGCTGCAGTAGGAGAACAACAATGTGAGACAAACCTGAAATCAATTTTTTGTTCATTTGGGGAAAAGCTTTATTTCTTCTCTTTCTCATAAGAATTCTTGCTGGGAACGGAAAGCTGTCACAAAAGCACACAGAGATCAGCTTTGCAGCCTGCCTTGTACAGCTTTCACTAGCACGAAGGGAGGATTTGGGATCCATGTTTTCCAGGCACTCTATGACAAAGCATGCCAGTCACACTGAACAGTTTCCAATCTTCCCTGGGAGCCTTTCTGCTGACACACAGACTCAGCCAGGAGCCCTGATGTTCTCAGCTGCTCCATCTAGAAACCTTCCAGAAGTGGATCTGACAATTCAAATCTTAATTTCCCCTAGGATTAATTTCTGAAAGAATGCTTGTACGTACTCAGGAGTTGCTGTTTGAAGTCCTAACTTATGTTCTCTTGGGGAAGTAATTAGCGAGTAAAAAGTGGATGTGAAATTCCTTCCTGCACAGAAAGTTTGTATGTACTGAAAATATGCTCATCACTAACCAAAGAATAACTTTTGATACGTATTTATTTAGCATTGTTTAAAAGATGCAGTTTGTGTGAACCTATTCAGTGGCTTTCAGTCACAAAGGTCAGAAGTCATTCAGTGCAAACTCCAGCTCAACACAGGGCTGACCTATATCTGGTTGCTCAGGGACAGATCCAAGGATGGAACTTCCACAACCTCTCTGGTTGCTTCAGTATTTGATCATCCTCAGGTTTGAGAAATGAGTTTCCGCTGCTCCAACTTGCGTCCGTTGCCTCTTGACCTTCAGCTATGTGCCACTGAGCCTGGCTCTGCTTTCTCTGTGCCCTCCCAGTAGGTAGCTGTTGACAAGATCTCCTCTGAGCACTTTTTTCCAGGATGAAGAAACCCAGCTCTCTCAGCCTCATCTAGTACCTCATGTCCTCCAGCCCATGAACACTCAAAAAATCACAGAATAGAAACATTTCAATGAAGAGCAAAGTACTTAATTTGCTAATTAAGCAAAAGTTTGGAGTAGCAATGGGCAAGTTTCCTTTTCTACTAGAAAACTGTGACAGTCTGAAAGACAAAAGGAAAAGTGGATGGCTACTCTTTTTGCTTTCATGTGCATATTTTCATATAAAAGAAGAGCAAAGCATCCTGCAAAAACAGTGCAGACTGTATAAAGTAACACTAGCCACAGTAAAAGATAGCTAACCGCAGCAGGAGGGAATCTCCCAGAAATATAAAAACTGGAGAAAGTAGAACAGAGGACAAAAGAGTTCGGAAACATGAAGACAAAGAATATCCACCACCTGCTAGTTTGCAAGTTTGTAAGTAGTGGGGTAGTAGTTAAGTATGTGGTCAATGAGCAGATGAGAGATTGCCTGTTGAATTGCTTCACAGAAGTCTGGAAGAAATACAAACAGTGCTTAATACTCATAGCATGAAAGGAGTCAAATGTAGATTCCAGGGTTAACTTGAGGAGTTAAATATATCATGAGATAGTCTATCAAGTACTGAGGTTAATTATGCAATTGTTTTGACCCACCAAGTGTTACAAGCATCCCTTTACAAGAAGTGAGTTGTCTCCTGGAGAAGGCTGCTTTAAAACATCAAAAAACCCTGAAGAACCAGATCTTCCAGATTTTTTTTTTTAAAGCTTCTTCCCTACATTGTGATGTTTCTGTAGGTATGGCACAAAACATACTGCACACCAGCAGGATTTATCATCTCTTATTTATGGTTTTCAGGTACAGATGCATACTCTTTCCTTCACTTAGCCTGTAGCCTTTTTAAACTGAGTAACTGTGCACTGTAGCACATTCACTGTAAAACACATTGTTTTAAAATAAGCTGTAGCATGGTAATTATTGGAATGAATTCCTTGGGTCCCCAGGTTCATGTTGAAATGAGATTTTACTGACTTTGTATGGAACACCAGAAGGCAATCATCACGTTGACAGCTTCCCTTACCTCCCAATTTCTGCAGAAGTTCCCAAACTGTTGTGAAGACAGACACATGAGATTTTCTTACCATTTCTCCACAGCTAAATTCCAAGGTGTTTAGAGGAAAAACAGTAAAAATAGGAATAGACAAGAAGTATATACACTAAGACTGCAAGAGTGCATTAAGTTCTTGCAACAGCTGCTTCATAAAGGCACTTACTGTGCCCTGTCTCCAGCTGGCCTGTACTGCAGCAGACATTCCCATTTTCTGAAATGCTTGTGTTCCTGTTCAGCTATTTATGTATAGTAAGTCTTTGCTGCATTATTGTCACTCTACTTAATAGCTACAGTAATGTTCTGAGAGCAACTTATTTTTAATAAGCTTATTGATGTTTGTCAATTTATTTTATATTCTAGTTGATAAATCCTCAAATAAACCATTCCATTTCCTTAGAATTCAGTTTAAGGTTTTTTTTGTCAAAAGAGTTCTACTTCTTGAATCCTCATTTAAGGACAACCAACCAAAAAAATGAAATAAGATGACTCCACATATGACAGACCGAAGATTAACTTTAGTACAAGGCAGAAACACTTACATAGGAACTGGACAGACAACTTAGCACTGACATTGTGTATGAGAAAAACCCCATTATAGTGAGAATTTGCACTCTGCAAACAGGGCAGGAAGTATTTAATTTAAGGTGCTTCGAAAACAAACAGAACAGGTAGGAGTACATCCAATTTCCAGAACAACAAACCTAGTCTAAATCCCCTAAGTCTACGTAAGGTGGGTTACTACAGTAGGCACACACAAAGCCAGAGTCTAGAAGAGTTACAGCAACATTCGCATGTGTGTTTACAAAGGACTAATTACAGTACAATATATTTGAAATAGCTTCCTGATGTTAAAGTGTTTGTAGGCTGCACTAGGAAAATTCTCAAGCAAGTATATTAACCTCACTTGGTCTTAACCAAGTCCTTGTCTCCTGGGTCAAAAGGCTCTGAAGCTACAATCACATTAATACTGAGCTACAGTACCAACACTGCTTTTGAACAGTAGTGCTGAAATACAAATCTGCCTTGAGGCTTTTGTGTCTGATGTAGACATAAAGCAACTTTCCCTGGGAAAGACAAATGAAGTGCTAGTCATCAATAAAGCTCCTTGAAACTAGTTTCCCTCAGTTTCTTAAAATAGGCCTTCAGTGTTTTTTTATGTTGTACTATCAAATTCTGCTAGGTACATAAATACAACATGCGAATAAAGCGCAACAGACTACTCTTAGCCATTATGTGATTAAGCATCTTTTAATATTTCTATTGACAAACATTGTAAGCATAAACAGAGCGAACAGTGGAGTCTGTCCAGTGATAGACTTGAGTCACTGAACTACTGGTTCAAAGAGAACTACTGGCATTCTAATTTCATTTTCAGTTGAGCCATAGGATGCTGAAGTGATCACGGACTAGGACGCGTTCCAATAGTGCCAAATTCTAATCAAAACTCAGATTGTGCGTTAGTAGCCAAGGCAAACAGTTATTCTGTATCATACACAGAAAGCAACTAGTATTGAACAGACAAAAAGTTTGGTCAACAAACTAGTTTTACTTCTTTAATAATCTTTTTGCTAATAACTCAATAGGCACAACAGTACCAATAAGCATATGAACTTTAAAATGCATAATTGTCACAGACAGTCGACTTGAATACAATAATAGTGTTTGGTAGCAGACTTAGAGACGACTTTTAGATTCTTCCACTCTTAAATGATTTTGTATTTCCTCATCACCTAGTCATGCACTGGAGAGGAATTCCACAGCAGTCTCCTTTTCTTCAGTTAACTCCTTAGCAGTCAGATCCATCTTCTCACGAGAAAAATCATTAATAGGAAGACCTTCAACAAACTTCCAGGTCTTGTCCTATTTGAAAACAAACAAAAAACACCTCCATATAAGAACAAGCTTCATTCAGTCTTCATGAAGGAAACTTTGCAGCATAAGAAACAAAAGTTTATGGCCTTAAAAACCACATCAGGCAGTAGTTAATTTTGTTTTCAGATAAAGAATGCAACCAGCACCAGCTAGTCATAATCAGATTCTACTTGCCTACCAGTACTTATTTGATAACTACTACAAAACTGTTAATAATGGTCACCCTCTGTGAAAGACTGCTAAACCCCCTATGTCCCAGCAACTGCAGTCCCATGCTAAAAGCACTGCTGTTAAGCTCATATGACAGTTTAGCTAGGTCTTGCAGAAGATACATGGATTTAAATACAGTCTAGTTACCTTGATCACAACAGGGAATGAATACAGCAAGTCTTCAGGAACACCATAAGAATTGCCATCAGAAATTACTCCCATGGAAACAAATTCCCCCTGAAAACAGAAATGTAAGAGATAAATACATTTTTCACTGCTGGAAGCAAGTAAAATTTTGATTTCCAATATACTGCATCGCCTATGACACACTTTATTCCAGAAAAAAAGAGAAGATTCTTCCCCCTCTGAACACACATACATACTTGAGGTCAAAGACACTGGCATGTAATCAAAGCATCAGGCAAACAAGCACTTACTCAAGAGCAACATCTTACCGCTGGAGTGCCAAACCAGATGTCCCTCACATGATCGCAGATAGCTTTGGCAGCTGACATCGCACTGGACAGCTTCCTAGCCTTAATAACAGCTGCTCCACGTTGCTGAACAGTCTGCAATTCAGAAAAAAAACCTCTAAGTTGCAAAGCAGCAAAATCATGCTGGCTTGGTCTGAAAGCTGTTAGTAAACACCATGAGGAAAGACCGCCTTACATCATTACTCAATTTCGTCAGTCAAGACATAGTTCTATCACCAAATGAACATGGCGTACAATCCAGAAATACAGTCTAGAAGGGTTTTGCCATGACAAGAACATAACAGAGTATTCCAGAGGTTGGCTCATTTCTCAATACCTGTGTTACAGTTAGCAGCCCACTGACTTCTCCCATACCAACCAGGTATTTCAAGCTTCTACCACCAAGAGACTTCATGTATGTCAATGGTAACAGATGCCTCAGCAACACTGGCAGTTAAGGTTTTTTGCTGAATACCAACGTGAACTACTTGCTGGTCTCGATCCTACAATATTTAATGCATAGAATTAATTTAATTCCTGAAGACAGTTGAACCTACCTCCCTATACTCAAGTTAATATTAAGAAATTTTTTACTTAAGAATTGTACTACTTAGAATTAGCATAGCTTCTTAAACTGCACATACTTTTTCTTTTAATAAGTTTTGGTAAGGCTCTATGCCAACCAGACCCCAGTCTAGAAAGCAAGAATTATGAAATCTCCTTATCTTAGGCAAAGCATTCCAGCATAGACCAGCATTACAATGCACCTAGAAGGCCAAACCAGTATCCTGCCTTGGCCACGTAAGATACAGCAGGATCAAGGACAAGAACAGGTTTCTCCTTACCCTCTGGCTCATGAACTTTGGTTGCCAGCATGCAATCATTTATTCTGTAGCAACAAGCATGAACTGAAATGAGCTGTATCCAAAAACAAGATAGGACAGAGCACAGTCATGTGACAAAACACATCCTCAGTCCAAAACTAAAGGTGCTTTGGCTAAGATACAGTACCTGGCTGTCAGCATGCCAGCAACATTGCAATACCAAGGAAAGTACAGCTACTTGGAGTCACATTCATCACGGTCTTTAGTAATCCTTGTTTCACTTTATATTGCATTTAGGTAGCCTGTGCTCTTAATCAATACCATTACTTTGTTTTACTATTTGCAGGTGTTTTCTAGATTTTTTAGATTACTTTTTAGAAATGCTGCTGATGAGGCCACAGATTTAGATTTGGAAAGCGTGTGTGCAAAGGCATGCATGTGCAGGGGGAGGGCTGCTGGATTTTTTTCGGTGGCTGGGGAGCAGCAAATGGAAGATCACCCTACCTGTCATCTACAAAGCGGCCCAAAAAAGTCACCATAGTGAAATGTCAATGGTGCTTGTGCGTCAGATGAGTTGCACCTGAGCTATGATAAAAATTCTTTTTGTTGAATCATTTTAGGACTCCAAATGGATTCTTTTAGTAGTATTTACATATGTTTTCATAATGCCTTAGATTTTTTGAAAGCAAATAACTGGCAAGAAAGAAGCTATCTGAAGAGGACTTATTCTAGTGAGATAGGAAGAGCTGCTTTACCCAGTCAGTTACATAGTTTACAATTTCATATGAGGTTAGGAGAAAGCAGAAGCACAGAATAACCATTTAAAAACCCAACCAAACACACCAATATCTTACCAGGATAAAGTCTCCCTTCAGCCAGCTGTCATCTTTGATTGCTTCATAAACTCCAACTTCCTTTCCTTTCACATTTACTTTTGCATGGTTAACATCTGGATATTGAGTAGAGGAGTGGTTGCCCCAGATGATGACATTCTTCACATCATTAGCAGTCACACCAAGTTTCAGAGCAATCTAATCAGAAATTAAAGATGTCCATTGTATTAACTTCAGCTTCTCAATTCACAGGCTTCTTTGAGAGCATTGCTCTGTATTTAGCAGAGACAACAGAATGCATTCTACTTTGAATAGGCCCTTTTTACCTGAGATTTAGCTCTGTTGTGATCCAAACGAGTTAAGCAGCTGAAGTTTTCCTTTGGTATCGATGGGGCTGACTTTGATGCAATCAGGCAGTTAGTATTTGCTGGATTCCCAACTACCACAACCTAAAAATGAAAAAGGGGAAGGGGAACATGGGAAGATGAAGAACCTATTTCTGCAGAACAACTCCCTCAAGTGAAATACATGGCTTTGCCTTCAAAGAAGCTATCAAAAAGTTCAGTTTTCTAAATCTCTGGGTTGTCTTCAACAAGGTTGTCTTATATGTGCATTGTTCATAGTCACTGAGTCTTCTATAACTGCACAGAAAAATATTTTCTAGCTATTTTCTTTATAATTTGCATTCAAACGTGAAAGTGAACAAGACTTCTAGGGAGATCTGCACACTGACCCACAACCTGGCTTCAAACCTCATGCTACTAGATACAGGGAAAGCAAGATACATACACACTAGTCAACCCACAGTGAATTCACCATCACCTTTTAAACGCTTTCTAGACTGGCTGCCACGGCTTTATGTAATTGCTTTATAATTAAGAAAGCCAGAACAGTTACTTATCTCAATGTTCATAGGCAGCTAGAAGTAAAATATTGCCTACACTTAGATCAATTTATTACTATGGAAAACTGATTTTTATTCATCCTTCATCTACCAATGTGCCTCAGATGATTAATGTCAAGCTCCATATACTCTCAATCACACAAGCTAATCTGCAAACCTCCCTTTGTATTTCCCCTTTTTAAAGTGAGTTCAGTAAATTTTCCATTACTCTGCAATAGTTATATTGATAGTTTTTATTCCAACTGTATAAAGAAGCAAACAAGTCTTTAGAAGCAGTAGGAAGTTCATCAGCAGAGGAAGTAGACATTAAAAAGTCAGTTACAAAGCACAGTTGGAGTCCGGGTCTGAGATTAAGAGCAGTAGGAGAGCAGCCACATGATCCCATTAACTGCGCTGAAGGAATCTGAGAGAGAACAATTAAAAGCTTCCAATGCTCCAAAGACCAAGACACAAACAACCTAAATAAAGCTGATTTTTTGTGCAACTGTAATTCCATATTGATAGTGAACTTAAGGGCCATTATGTTAAAGCC
The DNA here is from genome assembly GCA_013401275.1 of Pandion haliaetus. Taxonomy (NCBI): domain Eukaryota; kingdom Metazoa; phylum Chordata; class Aves; order Accipitriformes; family Pandionidae; genus Pandion; species Pandion haliaetus. The sequence continues at coordinate 34,674 of VYZV01016793.1, read as the reverse complement.
ACAGATGGCTATGAAGTAAGCAGCTGCACGTAGATAATTTAGTTCTCCCAGAGGAAAAAAGATAACGAGCAGAAGACTGCTTTTTATTTAATTTTTTTTTTTTTTAATTGCTGGTAACCAGTTCAGAATATGTGTGGACTACAGCAATACAATAAAAGATTTACTTTTTTCACCAAACGAATTAAGGACTAAATCATCTGTCCATTATTTAACATACTATCTCTCATCTAACCTTGACTGTGGTGTATTTTCCAGGGCTTGAGGAAATGAATGCCTGCACTAAATAGGCTCCTGCTTGCACAGTATCATTCTACAATGTATTTAGAGCTCTACATAACTCAGAGAGTTAACTTTTAAAATTCAGTTTCTATATTCACCTTGACAGTCTTTTTGGCATACTTGTCCAAGGCTGCACCCTGAGACTTGAAAATTTTCACATTTGCTTTGAGTAAATCCTTCCTCTCCATGCCCTCTCTCCTTGGCATGGAGCCAACCAGAATTGCTATGTCAAGGTCTTTGAATGCAACTTCCTCCTTGTCTGTTGGAATGACCTCTAAAAAAAGGAAAGGAGGGAAAAAAAATATCTAAGTAAGATAAATATTCATGGCAAAGTGTTAAAGGGAATATTCTTTGGTTCATAAATAGTATATAAGCCAATCTGCCAACACCACCACCTTCCCCTTCCAAAAATATAAGTATAATTTGGCCCTAACTTCCCCGATTAAATACTTGCCAGTGAACGGTTTATATATACAAATGTTTGTCTAAAGCTTTAGATATAAATTCTGAAAACACAGGAGAAATCCATATAAAAAGATACCTTTCATGTGTGTCTATCTAAATATGTACACATATGTACATGTGCTGTTCTCCACTTTTACAAAAAATTTTAAGTGGCAAGCACCAACACATGAGAAGTTTTCCTCTCCCTTTAACAATTCGAACTGAAGAAGGTTTGATTTGTACAAGTACAAGAGCTAGTAGCTACATGCACCTATTTTTTTTTTAACGTACTGTAATAATCACAGTAGCATCTACTTGTTCCCTTTCTTCTGCTTGTTTAAACTATCAAAACTTAACTTGTTTACACAACTTGATGAGCAATTTTTCAGTTTCTGCCTATGTAGAAGATATTTCTAAAGACTAGATTTATTTTTTTTTATTACTCAGTAAAGGCATCCAGGTGTACCTAAAGATTCAATGCTATTTTACCACTAGGCCAGAATACAATGCATAAATGCACAAGTATCTGACAATTTGTTGTACACGCTGACAACCCAGGTTTAGATGACATAAACCAAAACCCAGGTATCTGCCTAGTCAATTCTTTACACAAAACTCATTTGATGACATTCTTCCTAGCTTACAGCCTAAGTTATCTTCCACAAAATGCAAAACCAAGAGAGGATCATCTGATATTTACTTCCGCTCAACTTCCTGCCAGCTAAAGGAACTCATAAATGCAACAGTTGTACTAGAACATCTTATAGGTATAAGAAAAATTTCTTTTGGCCACCTCTCAGCAGCGGTAGAGCACAGTCCTGCAGCTCCATCACTACACCTTCCAATACAGTCATCATAGGGGTGATATCCAGCAGCACAAGAATAAGAGGCTGTAAAGAAAGAAATGGTTTAGTGCAAGTCAGGCTTAACTTGTTCTGAAAATTAATTTGTCTTGTTATCTGCTAGAAAATGCTATCTTGTGCAAGAATTAAAATCCATTTACAGACAAACTTCAGCACGACCAACAACTGAAAGCTTGTGTAACAGAGCAGGACTCCCCACTTAAAAGAATAAGTTACTTGCACATTGGTAAATCATTCTGAGTGTCTACAAGAAAACAGTTCTCAGGGACTGCAGTTCTGACATTAGCTTATTCATTACTGCACAGCAGAGACAAGTGATAATTCAGTGTAAGACTTACCTGTTCTTTGCCGAAGACATCTCCCTTGGCAATACTGTACAGCAACGAGTAAGCAATCTGCCCAGCAGCTCCAGTCACCAGGACTCTGATAGGTTCACCCTGCAAGAAAGTTACAGAGACTTACACACAGCTACACAGTACAAGCTCACACCATCTGAGAGCGGCAAAAATTAACAGTTACTACAGAAATGTGGTTATGATTATTTAACCTGGATGAAAGCATATGCCTAAATGTGGATCAGGCCCAGCTCTTGGGATCATACTTCTATTCTGCTAGAACCACAAGCAATTTCTCTACTTGCTTTTACAGAAACAGACCACGCTTGCAAAAATATCCTTAAGAATTGCTGCTGGAAAAGCTTCCAAAACACCAGGAATAACAATCTATTTGAAAATCTTTGTATTCTTTTTAACAACACTGCCTTTTTAACATAAGACATTACAACATGTATCCATCCATTAGATTACCCATTCATACTTCAAATTTCCTACAGAAGTTTTACGAGCTGTGACACTTCACCGGTTTTCACATTCTTTCAATTTTGATGGCTGTTTCCATTAAGCATTTTGAATGCTTACTTGCAACCAAAGACTTACTGAATGCCAGAAACTAAAGAATCTAGTGGACTTAAAACTAGTGCTTCACTGAACTGTTATGCAGCAGTTCAACAAATCCACACATAAAATCTACATTATAGACAAATACAGACACTAATATCCATAATACAACTGTCCATTGTCAAACCTACCCAAAACTCCGAAAGGCTGGGAGAAGACTGCCAACATGTTGCTATATTGCAAATAGGGGAAAAAAAAATGGCCTACCCTACAGCAAAAGTCCATTTTGTTAAGGAGAACCAGGACTTGGGGAACTCCAGATGTCATTTAATAGTGAAAGGGGAAAACATGCCAAAGGACATTCATAACCCAATATTTTGTAATCCTTCCCTAGAGGTAATAGGGCTTGGGCAGACTGTGCTAGGACAGGAAAAAGCAGACTCCAACCCGCCTGTGGGAATCCCATGACCACTTTTTCACATAATTAAAAGATGATAATTTAAATTATGGACAAAACAACTTCCACATTCAATTATGTCTGAAGTGATTTAATTGCATACTGGGCTACATCATGAAAAGCGTAGCTTGCAGAGCAAAGGCAGGCTTTTTGCTTGGTGCTGGTGGTTGCAGCTGGAATACCGAGTCCAGTTTTGGGACCCTGAGTTTTAGAGGGATGTCGAAAAACTAAAGAGGGTCCAGGCAAGGTTACTCAGATGGCTGGGGCCCAGAGTTCATGTCCTATAAGATAAGGCTGAGAGAGCTGGGCATAGTCTGGAAAGGTAGAGGACAAGGGGTGATTTAACAGCAGCCTACTACCACTTAGAGAAAGGTTACAAAAATAACCCTGCCAAACACCTTTCAGTAGTGGCAGATGGCAGAATATGGGGCAACAGCTACAAATTAAGAGAAAAATTCTTGAATAGGGTGGTACTGCTCCACCAGAACAGGGTATCCAGAGAGTCTGTGCAACCTTCATCCTTGGTGATTTTCAAGGCCCAGATGAAAAAACATGTATGACCTGATTTAGCAGTGGCAAACACCTTGCTATCAGGCTGGACTGGACAACCTCCAGACACAGATCAAGGAAGAGGTCAGACTGGATGACCTCTAGAGATCCTTTCCAACCAACATTCCTGTCATCGATATTTATAGGAAAACCATTTTGGGATTTGAGTGTATTCTCTCTGCAGAAGTGACCAGCCAAGCACAACTGCATCAAGCTAGCATTAGATACCCATAAAAATGAGGCCACCTACCCCATTTTACCATGTACTAGATTAACTTCATCAGTCATGCTCTCATTTTAACTACTGATCTCACAGATACAGACCTCAACATGATTTTGCCTTCATTATGGGAATGATTCTTTAAATAATTTGGTTAAATGGCTACCTGTTAGGGTGTTGAACTGCATTATTTTCTTTTAAACCTGTCCTACTGCAAGTCTCACCCCTCAAACCTCATCAAAACTCCATTACAAGGGGGAAGGAGAGCAGACAACAGATTATTGCCATTTTAAATCTTAAAATAAGTTTTGGTACACTATTCTTGAGTAGGGAAGTTATACCATCCAAATGTACCATAATGTCTGAATGATGATGGGCAGCACAGATTAAGATGCATATCAGATTTTAAAGCCAACTTTCCAGCATGTTTTTAAGGAGAATCTACATTTTGTTTATGTAAAGGGAACAATGAACACTCTTTCAAGGCAGCTAATCATATTAATTAGGAAAATTAGTACTGGAGAATTACTGTGCTGCAAAACCTCAGCCTGGCAAAAATCCCATATCAACAGCATATAAAAAGTGATCCTGTGCTAAGCATGCTACTCTGGAACTCTCACAGATAACAGCACAACACATTTTCTTTTAATTACATGGTATCTGAAATCAATTGTGAAAACTGATTTCTGAATTTCCAGTGAATGGAACAAAGATTTTAAGAATTTAAACTCTTTCTCATTTGCAACCTGTGAGCCAATCTAAAGTAGTGTTACAAAAGGGGGAAGTCAATGAGAATGTTATCCGTTATATGCACTTCATATGCTAATCTGATTTAAACAACAACAAAAAGTCAGTCTATCCACTAGCATTATTTAGCTTAACAACAAGAGAGGGAAGGAGGGGAAGATAAAAAAGGCAAGAGGTAGGGCTATTTTTTTTTTTTTTAACTAAGAGAGACTTAACATTTAGCCTTGTTAAAAAAAAATAAAAATCTTTCACTCATGACTCAGCTCTACCCTCTCAAAAAAATTATGTTTGCTTACTACCATCCTTCCTGTTCTTCCCCCGTTTTGGGCTGAAAGAGGGAAGAAAAAACAAACTAAAGTGAGAAGTACTGCCTACTTGTTTTTTCCTCTCCAAGCCTTCAGTACATTGGATTCACATACAAGTTCTCCCTGTGCCCCCTTGCCCCTGCACCAACTGTGAGCAATTACTATCAAAGAAATTCTCATGCTCTCTCTTGATTCCAGGAGCTAGATTAACAAGCCAAAAATGTTGTGCTGCTTACAAAATGTAGTTAACTCTCCCTGGAAAACTTACATCACATACAAAAATCTGTATCACTGAGCATCTGAGGCTACTTTTGGAGGTTGGATGTTAAGAGAAATGAGTAGCTCCCCAGTGGAAGTTGTAGGCTTCACACATTCATCATGTTCAGGCACTTTAATCCGTGACTTGGCTCCTGCACTGGACTTCAATAAGAATACTTTCACACTGTGGTAACTACAGAGGTGACCTTTATTCACTCACTCTCAGATATGTAAGAACTAGAGGACAAATTAAATGACATCTAACTGAACTGTTTAGTTTCAAAGCCTTCCCCACTTCACATACAGCCAATGTATAGTTAAAAAGTTTTAGGAAACTGGAAGAGTAGTAAAGGTAATGATAAAAAGGAAGATAAAGTGAATATTGCATCCTGAGACAGCCTTCTCCCTCTAATTCAGCAAACAGGTAGGATTTCTCACACTCCTAAATTATCACAGATAAAAGTAAAGCTTCCAATATCAAATGAGGAAGCTGTGGGCTTAATCCCCCACGCCCCCCACCCCCGCACACCCTTTGGCTTAATAACTCAGTGCCTAAATTATCTCTGTGATTACTGCTGATACTAGCAGACCTAAAATATTAGTGCCATACATGAAAATAGCACTATGCTGCAAAACTGATGCAGGAGGTTACAAAGGTAAGTAAAAGTATAGTATCAAATAACTCACAATCTATCAAATGTAGGAACAGGAAAAATCTATGTCCTGTCTACACAAGTGATGGACTTTACATTACTAATTACAGTTATTAAAGATCTCTATAAAAATTATTACTGATAAATTTAACTGTCTGTAAAATATCATCAACCTAATGTTATTTCTGAACATTAAAGCCAACTAAGCTATCCCACCTTGCTTGACAAGAATGCCTTAAACCTTAAACTGTATGTCCTCAAAAGTCTAAAGCCTGCCTAACAAACTTTCCCTTTGCTCTTCCCTCTTTAAAGCAGTTACAGTGACAATAAACGTATTTAGAAGTGTGGTAGAAAGTATAAGGAAGACAGTTTTGCACTTTAGCAACCTCAGCAGTGCTGTGGTTCACAGACTGAATTCCAAAGGAACTCTCTCCTTATGAAATGACCTTGAGACAGGTGCCCTTAAAAACTTTTTCCATTTAATTTAGCCAATAGCCAATGTCCATCTATCCACAGACAGATGATTTTATTTCAGAAGTTTAGAGCCCTTGCCCAACAGCAAATGTGTAATTAGAATAGTGAAAGTATGACAAAAACAGTGACATTCTGAAAAGTCTGGACATCAAAATTTCAACTAGCAGTTAGTTCTGTTGGAGACCAGCAAATTCATGTCAGTTAATGTTTTGAAAGCCCAAATGCAAACTAAAACTTGCTGCCTTGAGAATCCACGTTTTGAACAGAAATAAGAAAGGAGAACTAGGATAGATAAGATTTACAGATTTCAGTATTTTTTAGTGTACAGCTGAAATAATAAGCTGCATTTCAGAGCACGCAAACATCTTTTCTATAGCAAAGTAGTAAAAGAAAAGATTTTAATAACAGGGTATAAAGTCTAAAAAACATGGAGATTTTTCATGATTATGAAGGAAAGCAAGGTCTCTGCGCAAGTTTGTGTGTGTGCGCATACATACATGCCACTGAAAAGCAAAGCACTCCACTTCACCTGTGTAACCTCAGGGAAGAACTAGAAGGGCTCCTTGGCAGTTTGGGGAACCTAGGCAAATAGCTGGATTTCTGACAGCAAGTAGGGGGTGAAACTAGAGAGAGAAACATTTCACAGGCACTTCCCCTTGAGCTAACACAGAATTGCACCCAGAACCTTTAACACCTCATGAAATGAAGGAGCGAGCATCCCCAACTTCCCGCAGGCCATGCTGCCAACCGCGGGGCTCACCCAGGCGCCGGCTTCAGGAAAAGGTGCAATTAAACCGCTGAAGGGCCAGGGGCAGGCCGGGGAGGCCCGCTCCGCCGGGGTGACCGCAGCAGGAGCACAAGCCGACCTCCCCCCCCGCCAGTCAAGAGGAGGCAGACGCGACGCGAGGCCCGCACTGCAGGGGCCGACACCGACCCCCAAACCCCCGGGCTGGAAGAAGGTCACCCCAGCGGGGCCTCCCTGGGGGCCGAGGCGGGCCCCGGGTGCCACCAGTACCTTTAAGTCACCCCCAGGGCCTTGCGGCGAGCAGCGGGGCGGGAGGGAGGGGGAGGGGGAGACGGCGCCATTTCGCAGCCACCGCCGCCCGACGGCAGCCCCCC
>VYZV01016793.1:1048-19968 GCA_013401275.1 Pandion haliaetus | reverse complement strand
CCAACTAAACACTTTGTTTCCTGTATGGAAGTTTTTTTCCCACTTCACAGATTCATTTTTGTATCTGGCCTGATTTTGGAAACCTTACCTAAATTGATTTTTAAGCGGCAGCAGAGTCTATGGATGGCTTTAGTGTTGCTTATAGTACTCTCCATAGTCAGTGTTTTTACTGTTCCTTGAGAAAACAAAGAAGAAATTTTATTTATTCATTGTCCTCACGTAAACAGAAGTACTCAATTTCTGCACGTGCTTGTATTCAATCAGTTGTACACTGTAAGACTAAACTGTCCCCATCTTTCAATCAAAGTGTAGGCCTATGATTCCAGCTGTGTGGACTCTATTGGCCATACCAATGCCACATAACTTGTGAGTGTCCTGCAGCTCCAAAACATGTATACATGTATATTTTTGTTGGTTTTTCAGTTCAGAGTGTCAATGAGGGTTGTGTTGGAACCCATGAGAATGGTATACTTGCAGTATGAGACTGAGGATCAATGTTTAAAACTTTTGGGCCTGTCATGGAGGCATTTAGAGTTGCCTTACCTGTCTGGGATGGTGTTGAAAAATTGCTTCATTTGAGCTCACAGTATACTCTCTGAAGCAGCGTTCCAAGTCAGTGAGGACTGGAAGCCTGGGGAACCGGCAGGCTTCCAGTAGGAGAGAACTAAGGAGTTCTGCATGTACCCAGTATGACTGATAAGGGAACCATGGCCATGGAACAAAATCGGGAGCATGACCACTTATATTGGGGACACAAATGATGGAAAATAAAGTAGCTGCATCTTTGGATGAAGGAGGCTTCTTCATGAAGTAATCAAGCAAACGGAATCATGATTATAGTTAGTCTTTTTCTAGATTGTTTCTAGAATGATACAACTATGCCTTTTTGTTAGGTTTAATTTGCAGTCTACCCTTGCCTGTACTGAGTAACCATGGTACACATGTATGGTGAAGAGGCTGGATCTTAACTGGATAAAAGCCTTTTGAATATTTTGAGTCCTATTGGAAAGCTGTTACTCTTGACTATGTAGTAGAATATATACTGCTAATATAGTCAAAACCATGTACATTTATTTCATGACAGGTAATCCCATTTATTTGCAATAATGGGCCAGATACTGTTTTTCAAGTTGCCTGCTGTCTGACTTAGGAGAATATAAAGTATTGCTACGAAATGGCCTTTTGCTTTTATAGCTGACATCCAGGGTCTAGCCTCAGTGTATTAGTCAAGGGAGCTGGAAATACACCACAGTTAAATTATGGGTTTGTATCTCCAGGTGGTGCTTGAATTCATGGTGGAAGACTGTAGAAATTAATTTTGCTAAAGCAAGAAACAACAGGACATTAAGCTACTATGCCAGCTTTAGATGTATGCTTCAAAAATTTTTTGCTGCTCAGCATTATTCAGTAATCTTTAACTCAAATTGCAGGAAATATTTGAAATTCCATTCTAACAATATCCAACAGAGAATATTAAAGAAGCATTAAATTTCAAATGCCTGAGGGAAAATGTTCTCTTGCAACACCGTGGGCATTTGGATCTCACTAGTATATGCAGTATTATAGTCTAATATTATGCTTTACTTGGTCTAAAATGAAAGCCCAATTTTAATTCTATCTCCAAAAACTTGGCATACTGCAGTGAAAAATAATTTATTTGAATGTTGTTTTTTAATACATTGCAACTAACTTTAAAACTTCCTCATATAAGACTCCCACTATGGCTTTTTGTAATCTGACTCTTTCATTAAAACTTCAAATATACTCCCAAAGACTTATCTCAGTACTTTCATTGCTAATTTACGAGTTACAAGATCCCAAAGTCACCACAGAAGTTTTTCTCATTCTCTGCAATTTTTCTCTTAATAAGACAAAACTTTAGAGTATTTTTGTAAATATATAAAACACCAAAACAGAGGACAAACACACTTTTAAGAAACAGGTAATATGCAAATACAAAGTGGGGTTTAATTACATATTTACACAATTCTGGGCTGGTTAATTTGGCAAACCCATTAGTGAACTTAAGTCAAAAAAGTGCTGATTAAACCTGTATGTTTTTATAACCTATATATGCCACATTTGATAGCAAAGCTATTTCAGAAGTGAGTTCCCAGCTTCTGTTTCTGTTCGAAAATTAAGATCTACGGTCTTTAGAGAAATAGTAAGGTTCTTTCCCATCTGTAGCTGACTTTTCCTGTTTGCACTTTTGACTGATGTAGACAGAGTAGCATCCAGGAAAATGTCTATTCTGATATTTCATACTTGCTTAAAGTTTCACGAGAAACAGTTTTTTTAATAGTGGGCCAGTTGCCTGGTCCAATTTCACATTGTGACGTGCCTGACAAATCAGATTGTGGAGGAACGTGATATAAAGACTTAAAAACTGCAGAGAGAATTCAGAAGAACAGTGTACTCAGGATGGTTTAAGATACATAGTAAATGCAATTTAATAAATGGTTTTGTCTTTCGTCATGTTATCAGGACTATGAGTATAGGTATAATGTATATCATGCATACATCAACCTATTTGTACAACATAGCCATGTGGGACATAAATTAGTGACATTTCATTAACAGTATCATTAGTTTAACTGCAATGCTAGACTCGGTTCTTGTCAAATTAATGTTACTGATTTCTGCAATGAAAGCTAGTGGAATATTGCAGCCCTACTGCAAGATCTGCTGCCACTGCTAGGAACTCCACTGTAGTACTAGTGGACACCAGCTTGCCTGCTGAGGGCCACTCGTGGGCTCTGAATTACCACATACCTTTTAATGGGAGCTGGCGCCTACTGAAGGTTGGTAGGCTGACTGTTTTCCCATCATAGTTGTACCCAAACTTCTGAGCAAGTAGAGTGAGATGCTATCTTGCAGAGCAGTTGTCATTGTATAAAGTCTGAGAGAGAATTAACTATTTGAATGTACCTCTTAAGAGGCAAGCGGATCTACCTTGAGGTAATAACACTCTTTTGTTGTGTAATTTTTGGACAGAAGTGACCAAGAAATGTGCCTTTAAAGCATATTCTGCATTTTTGGAGGACACTTAAGTGGTTTTGTAAATGTTGAGCCTGTCTTCCTTGAGAAATGGAAGGCTTGTAAAATGCATTGGAAATATATGTTGAAAGAATAAGTTTATATGGACTTCAAAATCAGTCTTATTACATGGCTTTATTTCCAATTTTATTGTCATAAAAATTTTGTGTAATCATATTTCTTTGATAATTATATTAAGTGACTGTAATATGTTATATTGTTATATTAAGTGACTGTTCTTTAAATAGTAGTATAAAGAAAAACAGAAGCATATGTAAAGCTTAATGTGCTGTTGTACAAAGCTATTTCCACTCTTTCTGACCTGAGCTGTGTGTTTAAGTAGATGTTTCCCAATCCATTGTTGTGCCAGTTTTTGTTCTGATAACTTGACCAGATGCAGTGAATGTAATTCAGTGAGTTGCAATGAGTTGCCTACTGCTTTTATCATAGAATCATAGAATGGTTTGGGTTAGAAGAGGCCTTTAAAGATCATCTAGTCCAATCCCCCTGCTATGGGTAGGGACACCTTCCTCTAGATTAGGTTGCTCAAAGTCCCATCCAACCTGGCCTTGAACACTTCCAGGGGTGGGGAATCCACAACTTCCCTGGGCAACCTGTTCCAGGTCTCACCCCCCTCATAGTAAGGAATTTCTTCCTTGTATCTAATCTAAATTTACCCTTTTTCAGATTGAAACCATTGCCCTTTGTTCTGTCGCTACAGGCCCTCGTGTAAAAGGTCTCCCTCCATCTTTCTTACAAGCCCCATTTGAGTAGTAAGAGGCTGCAATAAGGTCTCCCCAGAGCCTTCTCTTCTCCAAGCTAAAAAAATCCCCAACTCTCAGCCTTTCTTAATAGGAAAGCTCTTCCATCCCTCCAGTATTTGTTGTGGCTCCTCTCTGGACCTGCTCTAACAGGTCCACATCTTTCTTGTGCTGGGGGCCCCAAAGCAGGTTGCAATACTCCTGGTGGGGTCTCAAGAGCGGAGCAGAGGAGGAGAATCACCTCCCTCAACCTGCTGGCCATCCTTCTTTTTACGCAGCCCAGCATAAAATTGGCTTTCTGGGCTGTGAGTGCACATTGCCGACTCGTACCTGATTTTTCATCTACCAATATCCCCAAGTTCTCTGCAGGTCTTCTCTCAATACATTCATCCCTCAGTCTGTACTGATACTGGTGATTGCCCTGACCCAGGTGCAGGATCTTGCACTTGGCCTTGTTGAACTTGATGAGGTTCACATGGGCCTGCTTCTCAAGCCTGTCAAAGTCCCTCTGGATGGCATCCCATCCCTCAGGTGTATCAATGGCACCACTCAGCTTGGTGTCATCCGCAGACACGCTGAGGGTGCTCTCAATGTATGTCATTAATAAAGATATAGAGCAGTACCGGTCCCAAAATGGACACCTGAGGGATACCACTTGCTACTGATCTCCATTTGGACATTGAGCTGTTGACTGCAACTTTTTGGATGTGGCCATCCAGCCAATTCTTTACCCATGGAATGCTCCATCCATCAAATCTGTATCTCTCCAATTTAGAGGCAAAGACGTTGTGTGGGACCATGTCAAAGGCCTTAGAGAAGTCAAGGTAGATGACATCAGTTGCTCTTCCCTTGTCCACCAATGCAGTCACAATCGTAGAAGGCCACCAGATTTGCCCTTTGTGAAGCCACATTGGCTGTCCCTGTCACCTCCCTGTCATCCTTATACCTTGACGTAGCTTCTGGAAGATCTTTTCCATGATCTTATGGGGCACAAACTGAGGCTGTCACACAAAGCAGAATGGTGAATAGGCACCTCCTGTGACAGTCTATATACATCATTACATGTGAGGAAGCAGACAAGTTTTTTAAATGTTGGTAATTTTTAGAAATTGAAAGAGTTCCTTTGTAAATGTAATTAATTCATTCAAATTGAAACAAAATTCTTAATGATGTAAAGTCAGTGAATGAGGTGCAGCTTGTGACAGAATTTGTGAAAGCTCAGAATGTTCATTGAGCACTGCTGGCAAAGTCCCCTATCTGTTAGGAGTGCTTTAGTACTGTTTCAGCTGGCTGCAAAGGTCTCATGTGGAATTCAGTGTAAGACTAGTACTGGAAAACTCATAACACAGTGCCATTCTTGTGTGAAAATACAAAATTCAGACAGATAATGAAACACTCGCATTGGTGGCAGTTTTATTTGAGTAAATACTTAGGTAGTAGGCAGACCTTACTCCTCAGGGGACTATTTGATTTCAGAATAACTCGATTACTTGACATTTCATCAAAGGGCAAATTAAATATTTAGATTCCATAAAGATCTAGCTCGACTAGCTTCTTTGGCATCTGTCAGTGATGATGTTCAATTTTATCACCTTTCTTCTTTTGCTAAGAGGTTTTTTGTTTTCTTTTCTGGGTAGGAATTTTTATATGTGGTATTAGGAAACCCCCTAAGTGGCTTTTTCTGTCTCTGCTTTGCAGTAGATCAAGTTGTATTGCTATTCAGTACATGACTTAATAAATTAACTGCACTGCTGTCACGCTTGTTTTCTGAATCAGATTGGCAAAACTATGCAACACATTCAGTTCTAGTGCATGGCTGAACTTCACTGCAGTGATCTTGAAATTATGCACAATGTGCAAGTGGTTGAACATTCATTAAAAAGCAGCCTATAAAATATGCTGCCTATAATGTCAGTGAATAAATGCCAACTTTGGCATCAGTGTTCCTTTAAAATATGTGCTGTGCTGAGGTTATTAGTCACTCTGAATTCAAGGACATGAGAGTGCAGACATTGCATAAAACTACAGGAGTGGCATACCTATGAAGGTGCTGCTGCTTGATTTTCAGAAGATGGCATGCGTGAATTTTAAAACTCCCTAGTCATGGATGAACAATTAAATGTAATTTTGTAATTGAGGCCATGTAAGTTAGTTATTCTACATTTATTTCTAACTTCATTTTTCAAAAATCTCTGCTGGGAATCAAAGAAATGTTGTTACCATGAAAGGAAATAATGCAGTATTTGCTGAATGGGGCAAGGAAGCAGAAGAATGAAAATTCTGCATCTTTTTCTCACATATATAAAATAATAGTCATCTGTTTCATGGATTAATTTGAAGATTATGCTGTTGGCCTGCTGCTTAAAAGTAAAGGAATAATGATAATTGTGAAAATATTGCTGCTTCCCTTAACATATGAAGGGGGATGAAAAGGAAGCATCACACAGAAATGTAACAGCAGCCATGACTTTAATTTGAGCAAGCCCAACTCAGACAAAGATTTTTGGGAAAAGAAATCCACAGATAAAAGTGAGAAGGTCTCTAATATTGCATCAGCCATAAAAAAGACTTTTGTAAAATAAAGGCTTGCGTAAAATACAGAAATTACTTAACTCTGCTTCCCCCAGCTGAAGCCATTTACTGGTTTTGTTTTGCACTGCCAAGGTGGAAGATGGAACTTTTGTGGATAAATTAATTTAATCATATCATTTACAGCTGTGGAAATGGAAAGAGCCAAATGTTGCAGCTAACTAGAATGGTCAGTCACAGCACTCATTTGGGAGAAGATCTTTCCAAATTGCTCAGAAGTAATACATCTTTAAACAATGTCCTTAATAAGTGATAAATCCTGGATGAAGTTGTGGTGGGTTGACCCTGGCTGGATTCCAGGTGCCCAGCAAAGCTGCTCTGTCACTCCCCCTCCTCAGCTGGACAGGGGAGCGAAAATATGACAAAAGGCTCATGGGTCAAGATAAGGACAGGGAGAGATCACTCACCAATTACTGTCATGGGCAAAACAGACTCGACTTGGGGAAATTCTTTAATTTATTACCAAACAAATCAGAGTAGGATAATGAGAAAATAAAAACTAAATCTTAAAACACCTTCCCCTCACCCCTCCCTTCTTCCTGGGCTCAACTCCACTCCCGGATTCTCTACCTCCACCCCCAGCGGCACAGGGGGACGCGGAATGGGGGTTGGGGTCAGTTCATCACATGTTGTCTCTGCCACTCCTTCCTCCTCAGGGGCAGGACTCATCACACTCTTCCCTGGCTCCAGCGTGGGGTCCCTCCCACGGGAGACAGTCCTCCATGAAATTCTCCAATGTGAGCCCTTCCCATGGGCTGCAGTTCTTCACAAACTGCTCCAGCATGGGTCCCTTCCACAGCGTGCAGTCCCTCAGGCACAGACTGCTCCAGCACGGACTTCCCACGGGGTCTTGAGTCCTGCCAGAAGACCTGCTCCCTCTCTCCACGGGTCCACAGGTCCTGCCAGGAGCCTGCTCCAGCATGGACTTCCCACGGGGTCACAGCCTCCTTCAGGCATCCACCTGCTCCAGCATGGGGTCCTCGCCAGGCTGCAGGTGGATATCTGCTCCACCGTGGACCTCCATGGGCTGCAGGGGGACAGCCTGCCTCACCATGGTCTTCCCCACGGGCTGCAGGGGAATCTCTGCTCTGGTACCTGGATGACCTCCTCCCCCTCCTTCTTCACTGACCTGGGTGTCTACAGGGTTGTTTCTCTTACATGTTCTCACTCCTCTCTCCAGCTGCAGTTGCGCGGGTTTTTTTTCCTTTCTTAAATATGTTATCCCAGAGGCGCTACCACTGTCACTGATGGTCTCAGCCTTGGCCAGTGGCGGGTCTGTCTTGGAGCTGGCTGGCATTGGCTCTGTTGGTCATGGGGGAAGCTTCCAGCAGCTTCTCACAGAAGCCAGCCCTGTAGCTGCCCGCTACTAAAACCTTGCCACGCAAACCCAATATGGAAGTATTTAAAAAAAAAAAAGGGAAATATGATCTTTGTGGTTGAAATCATACTCCAAAATTTGTAAATGTTAAAAATTTCTTTGGAATACATGGGATTACAGAATTACAAACACAAGGTCAAAGACTTCAACCAGTTACTGCTGCCCAAGTTTACATAAAGGAGTCAAAATGTGTAGTTTAAGTGTTGCAATCTTACAAATGGACATTAGTTTGATTTTTCATGGCAAAAGCTGACCTATAATATACTCACAGCAATAGTGGTAGTGGGTAATTTATATATTTGATCTTCTTAAATTATTTGTTTCCCATTTTTGTAATTTTTTTTCATTTTTTGAAACCCTGTAAAAGCAAGAAATTTGCCAGTGATTGGCTGATGCTGTAAAGGCATCCTTGCATGGCCATCTGCGGAATTATTGTCAAGTAATAGGTTGTTTGCACAGTACCATTGTTTCTGTTATATTGCCATTTACCTTTAGTGTAAATTGGAGTCAAATGAGAAATGGGTTGGTAGAAAGACTGGGTCAAACTGAAATGATTGAATGATTAAATTAGAAGATACACACAATGCAAAGAACAAATGCAAAAAACAAAGACATGAACACACCACTTGGAATTTTTGAAATTGTCTGTCTTGATTCCTTTCGTTTAAATTTTTTATTTTTGTGTGATACTAAAGTAGAAAGTCAAGCTTCTGTGAGAGCTCAGATCATCTTTTTGGGAAGGGAATAGAGAGAGCATGCACCGTTTTAATGGTTGTTGGTAATTCGGGGCTGCCAAACCAATGCTATTCACACTGACATCCTGTCTTTTCAGACAATGAAGTAATATATTGAGGTAATTAAAGACAATTGCTTGTAATAGCAGAAAATTGCTATAATTGTTTTGTTTTCTAGATAACAAATGCAGATTTATAATTTCTGTGACCACATCCAGAGTTTTACTACCAGAATTCACAGAGAAACCATAAATAGTTATTGTTCCATTATCCTTAATGTCAGTGGTATGAATTTAACTCTGTTTTATTTAAAAATCAGTCAGGACAGGTTTCATCCTTACGTTAAACTGGTCCACAACAGTTTAACATAAGCCCATACTTGGTTTTCAAAAGCTTGTTCGTGTTTTGTCACACCTGTTGATTGCAAATCATATACACCACTTGAATGGTAATGAACGCTTTTTGAATGTTTTAAAAGGAGAGTTTAAATTAATCTTTCAGTGAAAGAAAAGCAAACTTCAAATGCTTCTGCCTTGTTGTGATTTCATAAAGTAACTCCAGGCCTATTAGAAAACTTGGTCACTTGTATGCTATTTCCTCATGTTCTATGACATTTACAGGGTGCCTATAATGACATTTTTCCCTCCAAAACTGGAAGGGCCTTTATTGGCAGAAGCTGTTTTAAAATCCATTAAAAAAAAAAAAAAATCTTTCTTTCAACAATTTCTGTTGACACATAGACTGGGTGTGATGCAGCCAAGAGGTTCGTTGAATTTTCAGTAACCTGGGAAGTTGTAACAAAATGTGCAACTTTGCCTGTACCATAGGGTTGCTATTCAATTAGACTTCCTTTTTCTTTGTTAATTATTGTGGATGAAAAGATTCATCAGAGTGTAAAGAGCAGTCATTCATATAGAGGACATTCATATCTGTGTTTGTTGATCTTTGATGATTTTATCAGTTAAGAGGTCATACATAGTGAAGCTATGTATGTCCTGTTGAGAATTAATACAGATAATTCCGATACTGTTCATACTAATTGTACTATGGCTAGTTTCTTTGTTATGTTATGTTATTTTTTTTTCCCCTGGAATATTGCAAGCTTTGCCAGTGTAAATTTTGGTTACGTACATAACACTGCCTATTTTAAAAACATTTCACTCATTACTTTAAGTGACATAAAAATATCTGTTTAGATATAATTGCAGCTTTTGATTTAAAGCATTTTAACCATCTCCAGTTTTGCCTGTTAGCAAGGTCTTTTATATCTTAAGAAACTAGAAGTGAAAGACAAATGAATGGTTTGAGATTAGATGAATACTTATGTTAATAAACATGAAATAGAACCTGAGGAATCAAAAAATTTGTGATACAGGAGTATCAAGATGGTTTTCTAAGTGCTAAAGTTTTAGATTGGCTTGGATAGGACATGCAGCATAGCGACTGAGAATTACAGCCTCAGGGTTTTGTTCTCTGGATTAAGCAGAAGCTGAATGTATTTTGAGGATCCAAAATTGTTTATGGTTTCCCACCTACGCCCTGTTTGCATGTGTGTATGCGCCTCATTGTAGTCTTCTGATCTCAAGGGATAGTGCAGATCACTGTCCTCGTAAAGGACCTGTATTTGAAGTATTAAGCAGGTTTCATTCCTGAACTTCTGCCCCTGGTGAGGAAGCTGTTTCTCTGTCCTCATCTCTCGAGTTTCCTGCTGAGCTTTTGATGCTGATTTTGCAGCGGGTTAGCGGAAGGCGCCTTTTATGGGGTTGAGTGCTTGAGTTTGAGTCTTGACAATAAGTGACAGTGCAACTAGAGAGGGTATCACTCAGTCAACTCCTGCTTCTTTTGAGGTTATACAAGCGCAAATAGGGTCCACTTGCAAAAGGCACATGGACAGAGTGGCTGCTCTTTCAGAAGTTTGTTGGTAGATGAAAACAATGCAAAAAGGACTGGGAATGTAGTGCATTAACATCAAGATGCACTAGAGGGCCAACCCTGCATATAACCATTTTTCAAGATGAAAAATAGGTAGTAAGCTGAAGGAACTTCTGAGAAATTACAGCAAAATTAGGAGGAGAAAGAACTGTCTGAAGCCAACAGGGCTCAAAACAGGACTGAATGTGGAGAAAGGTGATAGAGTGACAAATGCATTCAACCTGAAAATGTAATCAGACAAGCATGTTCCCCTGCTGGAGAAGGGATTTAGCAACTTTGAACTCAAAATCATGTGATTTCTTCCTCCTCCTGGCTAGATTAAAAAGGGGAGTGATGTTTTTAATATTATATCATGCTTAACAAACCATTGCGTGCTGTGTCAAGTTCATTTTCACTATCAGCTCTGGCTAAAAACCATTGCTATCTGTAGTCTAGCCTGAAGGTGACAAGAGATTTGAATCATTGTAATTAGGCACTCATCATACTGCAGAAAGATACAACTATCTTGATGAATCAGTATAAAAAAAAAGCCATGGGTTTTTTTTTTTCCTTTAACTGCAGTTGATGCCTGGGAATGTAAGAGCAGAAATGAGCTCGGCAAGAACTGAGGCAGCTTCCTCAGCATGACAACTACTGTCCTGTTCTCTAGACAGAAAAAGTTAAAAGGTTTTTTCCCCTTCCAAGTCCTGTTGACACCTTCGGGTGTTCTTGGGCCTCTCCCAGGTTTTACCTGACAAACATTTTCATATGTCCCACTTCTTTATGATTTTGAGAAATAAGTAAGAACTCACTTTCCACACTTAAGCAAGAGCTATGAAATGATTTATTGTTTGCCTTTTAGAATTGTAGCTCCAAGGCTCACTTTTGCTATGAAGTATAAGTGATGAAAAAGTGGATCTGCCCAGCAAAGCCAGGATTGTGGTTGAATATGGCAGAAATGGGGTGTAAGAAACTTTATCCCTCTGGGGAAAGGCATTTCCATACACACCAAAATGTAGGTTCTGTGACCCCTATTACAGTTGCCTTGTATTAATAATTAAGTTTTGTTCTCATTTTTTCCGACATTTTAGAAAAAGTGCAGAAAACATTCCTGAAATACATGTGGCTTTCACCAGGCAGAGGTGCGTTGCAATTTTTACCTTTTCTTTCTCGGAACAATGAGTTACCCTTCATTCTTTTTCTCTGAAGATATATTACTTTATCACTCATCCGCGCATCTTTCCTCAGAGCTTGGATAACATTCCTTTTGATTATTAAGATGTTAAATTGTTCGAAAATGAATCAGGGAATGGCATTTATTGCCCAGTAGTAGGCTTACTGTGCAGTAGAGTCTTGTCGTAACCACAAAGTGTCTGAATTCAGTGTCTTAATGTCAATTTATAAGTGCTCTAGTTTTCAAAAGTTAAATGTGAGTATGGATTTACATACTTATTTTAGGCAGTGGCAGTTAAAGTGTGATTATGTATTTTGGGGGGTGCGTAGGGCAGTGAGTGACTTATCCTACATGACTATCCTATGAACTTTCAGAGTTTTGAAGACAGGGTGTTTTTAATGAATATGTTGTATACTTTTACGGAAAATTAAAAAAACAACAAACACGATTTTGCTAGTTAATGTTAAAGCTAAACAGATTTGGAATGTACTGAAAAGAGATTTCAAGCTGGTTTTTATAAAAATTTACTATTCTGGAGTGAGCAAATACTAGTTCTGTTGGTCATGGAAACTTTGTCTCTATTGAGATTAGGGTTTGAATCAGTTAATCTGCAGTACTAAAATATTAGAATGAATTTGGGATTGCAACCTTAGATATTTAACAAGAAATGTAGCTGACAGGTTTCCTATCTTCAGTTAGGAACTAGAGGTAGAGTTAACACTTAGCTCATAGTAGCAGCCATAATTTCCAGATAGACAACAGATGCATTTATATTCAGAACACTGCTATTTCCCCTTTTTTTTATCACCTGACTCCTGTAAGCAAAATCTGCTGAGTAAGGGAACAGCATTTTTCTTTGATTACCTGAAGGGACCACTGATCACACAGTCTACCTTTCTGTTCCCACATTCATTTTTTGGAGCTTGTTGACTGATTTGATGGATAAGGTAGAGGTCTTAAAAGCTGCAAATATGTATGTGTTTTGTGAAAATCTAAGGACATCCAAATTGGTGTTCCCTTCCCCAGACTCCTCAAGAAAAGTCTGTGACCTGAGCTCAAAGTTTTCTTTCCAATTTGGCCTTTGATATCAGTCATTAAATACGTATTTACTGATTGCTGAGAAAGCTTGTTGCTCCAGACCAGCCACGGTGTGCTGCTTTGTGCTTGGCTGGCATGAGAGTTGCAGGTAGTGGCAGAGGAGAGGAAAGAAAAGAGAATTGAAGGGCATGGCTGAAAAGAAGTGAATGAGCTGAATGTAATGTAGAAGTAATTTGGGAAACTTGAGGGAAAAGCGAGAAACCTAATGTGGAGGTTTGGGAATATGAGGGTGTGACATAGTAGTGTTGGGCTAGTAGATCACTAATCCATAGAAAATCAGACAAGTTACAGTGCCCTTCATCGTTTTTATGTCCTCTGGATTACAACCTGTGTGTGTTGTGGCATACAAGCACATTGAAAATAAAATTTTAAGTACTGTGTAATTCTTGTTGCCATTTTGTTTTTAGTTTGATCAATTACCCATCATGGGCAATGTTTTCTCTGTTTTCTGCTGACAGAAAAATGCTTCCTTGTTCTTACATGTTGATATATCGCTTCGTTTAAGGGAGAATGTTGGTGTTGCCTTTAGCATAAATGATGTATGCATTTGCATTTCTGGAGCACTTTCAGAGTTTCCCATTTGCTTTTATCTCCTCCGCAGAATGAGCATCTGTTTTCTAATTTATCTTTTCTGAAGATCAGCGTAGATTGTTGATTACAGACTGCAATAAATTAACTTGTCGACTTTTGCCACATTTCATGTTTATGTTATATATCTGAACAAGGTTGAAGATTTATAGAAGACTGTAAAAATTAATCTGAGACGTAAATGAGAACAAAAGCTTTTTTTTTTTTAACCGGCTTTTATTTCTAAAAGCCTGCTACATAAAATTGCATGTCTCTTTCTAAAACAAGCTTTTTCATTTTAATTGTTGAAGGGTTTTTCCAGTGATTTATTAGTCACCTAACTTTGTGCAAAACTGGAGGTATATCATCATAAAATTAAAAACTATTGTCATCTTTACTTACCTAAACCAGAAAAACAGAGAATTTGAAAATACAGAGTTCATGAAGGTAAAAAATACGGGTTTTGTCATGTGTTCTTTAGTTTGCTTTTAAAGGAATTTACTTTCAAATTACCGTCTTGCTTGCAAAATAGACTCAAAAAACTTCTCTGTAGTCATAATCTAATTCTTCATTAATTTGTTTTCTGAAATTACTGAATAGGTGGGAGACATTTGTAATCTTTACTTTTTCAGTAGAATCAGCTGATTGACTCTCTCTTCTACTTGTGGGCAGCATGCTGTTTTGTTTTCCAGTTGCAATATATAGAAACAGTTTAGTTCTTACCTTTCTAGTCTGTGTCAGTATTCTAACTAGAACTAACACTTTGAATGCGTCAGTGTTTTGAGCTGTAAATATTACCCAAACCAGACTTTTTACATAAGCATACCCTCAAGTTTGCCTCTTCACATAGTACTTGGTGTGTTCTTGTGAGCTTAAAGTGTAGGAGGCAGAAAATGATGGAAGTACGCCAAGTGTTTGCACAAGAAGAAAATACCCATTTTCCATTCTCTGTGAAATTCCTCCTTCAGTGTTATCCAGACAGCGTTGGCCTACTCAAAAGGTATCTACTGTTTCTCTGTGTTGGACCACCAAGAAATATGTGACACACACAGGAAACTTCCTTTTTTCTTTTGGCCTGCTAGAAAATTTTTACTTTGGCATGTATGTGTTTCTTGTGGCTATTGCAGTAGTTCAGAGAGTGACATATTTCCAAACAATAAATCTGTCATCACATTTACATTTGTGTTGGGACGTGTGTGACGCATAATATGCAAAACAGTTGCTCAGGTGTCTGAGCAAACAAGAACAGATAATTTGTCTATAAAAACATATAAGCGTCATATTTGTTTTTTGCCAATGTGATGGTTACATTATTCACACATCAAATCTCTGTCACTTTTGTAGACTCTTGGATGATGCAACATGCTGTGTCACTCAGTCTGCAGTGGAGTGCCATCTTTGAGCTTTTCGAAACTGTTTTCTTAGGCTTTGTGTGAAAGGAAAATAGTCCAACCACTACCCTGAAATTTCTGCAAAGCAGTCTGTTCCAGTAGTTGACTTGATATTTTGTGGTATGGAATAGTGGGAAAAAAACCTGAATTACTCTCTAAGTGTTGATAAAAGCAGCTGCATTAAATAGCATACAAACAAATGTTTATCTTAAATAAAAGACCAAATTCTCAGAAAAAAATACTTAGTGTCTTCCTCTGAGAGGTTAGTTTGTGGAGGTACCTTAGGATGAACGCATTGATTTTTGTCTGCAGTTTTTCTATAAATTATGTAGGTGAAAGTTAAGTACCGTAGAAAGTGTGAAGGAATGTGAATGTCTGTGTAGCTGAGTGTTGCATACATTCTTGTATTGACTTCATAATTTTAGAACAACAGAGTCTAGGGAGGGATATTTCTGGCCTAACCACTCTGTCCCCTTGTCAAAACCAGCAGGGCAGAGAGATCAACTGACCTCATATCCGTGACTTTTTCTGTTGTTTTGGAGGTGCCATTGTGACTTTTTTTTTTATGTCCAGGATCACGAGGTTTCTGTGAACATGCAGCAGTTTGTAGTTAGCTTCTGAACTGTCTTCCTTGCGGAGCCTTCTCTGAATTCAGATACATCGACTGAGGCTTAAAGCCACAGGAGGTGATTTTCTGCCCTGCTGTGGAAGATGGAGCTGGGCAGCCTTTGCATGGTTTTAATCCTGCTGTGAGCTGTGGCAGCGTTTAGAGCTGAAGGGCTGGATGGAGGAGTTACTGCGCTGGACTTGGTCTGGCAAACCAGGGTGCCTTGCATTGCCTGTGCTGATGCACTGATCGTGTCATCAGCACTTGATGTAACTGGAGCCAGATGGCTGGTGTGCTTTCATGGGCACACTGCTATATCTTCAGTCTACAGTGCTAGAAGCACTCCATGTTTAGGAAGCCTGTTTTAGAGGTATTAATATTTAGCACAATAGGGCTTTGTCTAAAATTAATCAGACTGTATGTTATAAGGTGCTCATCAGTATCATACATCATGACAACAATGGAGCAAACAGATTCTGTTTATTTTTGAAACAGACCTTTAGATTTTAAATAAACAGAAGCATTAGATAATACCTCATGGCAATGTGGAAACAAACTGCCTAGGTCTTTCTCTAAGACCAGCTGGGTAATTTATCTTCTACTTAATTATAAGATATGAATGCCAAGTGTTTCCACAAGTTTTTTGGAGTGAACTCTTGGATTCCACAAGAAGAGAACTAGGCCAAGTACATTTAGCAGACAAATTTTGTTTCTCATAAGGAATAAACCTTTTCCAGTAAAGCCACCTGTTTCCCCTTTTGTCAATGTCTTGGTCTGAGGGCTCAGACAAAAATCCAAGGAAATTTTTTCAGGGGTTCAAAGGAGCATAAAATGATTTAAAAAAACCAAACAAACAGCAGGCATTTAATTCCTATTTCCTTTTTTTTTCCTATGTCAGTTTGTTATGTGTACAATTTCATTTATGTCCTTTCAGATTTTAATAAATTTTTCAGATTTTCTGCTTGATTTCTGTTAAGTGGTAAAAGACCCTGAAATTCTACCAAAAATCAGACAAGGCCTTTCTGTGTGTGACTTTGTAACAATTTTCTGAGAGGAAAGGTGGGGTCCCTTCTCCTGTTCTCCCCCTGCCCCATTGCCTTCCCCTACCCCCAAATAGGACCTTCCTTTTGGCCTTGGGTGCTTTTTTCCCCCCATTCCTTCACCATATAAACTCGATTACGTGTCTCTGAATGCAATTTAAGGGATCCCTAGGCAAGGGGTAGGTCAGATCTGAAAAAGGAAGAGGGTTGTTTCTCCCTAGGAATGAATTTGGAAGTTTGCTTGTTTTCTCAAGGTAATTTTTGTCTTTTAAAAGCAGCATGTAATTTTTTCTTTGTGTAGTTCTTCCATTTCTCCCAGAATGTTCACCCTCAAGTATCTCATAAGTTTCCTTGCCTGTTGAAATTTAAAGAGCTATTCTAATTCTGTTTTCTTTGTCAGTGGTGTTTCTTTCCCTATGGCTGCTTTTGTCTTAGAATTTGTCTTGAATTCAGACACTTTTTCAGACAGCTGAATGATTTTTTTTTTTTCTATGGGTAGGATTGATAGCCTGAGGTTCTCTAGTGTAATTATTTCTTAAGTTGTCCTACAAGCTGGAGTTGTTTTGTGTCTTTTGGTGGGGTGGGGTCGCTAGTACCTCTTCTGCATGTTCTTTGGGTTTGTTATGTTGTAAACTAGCAAAGACCTGAGTTTAGTGTGGTGGTGTTAATGATACAAGCTGAGAATTCAGCCTGTCCAGTTTTGGAACTGTGTCTTTCAAGATTTTTTACGTGTTTTTAAGGTTTTTTTAAGTGTTGGAAAGTAGAAAAAATGGCCATCACCTTGTAATGGACGTTGTGGTCTTCTCCTCCAGGTCCCTGTTTGCTCTCAACCTGAGTTACCACGAGCCTGGCTCTGGGAGATTGGAAATAACCAGCAAAATCCTAGTGACAGCTGGCTATGGGAGCACACAAGTGCATGAGAACATTGTAATGCATTTAAGAATTGTTTTTTTAAATCCATAGAAAGTGTCACAGGTTTAATAAGTGGAATGGTAAGAAGTTCCCTGAAGTGGTGGTGATTTTTTTTTTTTAAATGGCATATGGTAAATCAGGTTGAGCAAAACCAGGAGCCTGGAGAAGAAAATTACAAAATCCTTTACAATGTAATGGATATTTTTTCTAATTTCCAACATACAAATTCTAAATATTCTTGTCTTGTTAGGATTATCCTGATGACAAATAAACTGTCGTGTTCCTGATCGGTTTTTTTCCAATGCTGTTCTCTTGCACTTCTATTGCTTCATGCAGCCCCTCTGTCACTCTCTTGTGAAAGAATGACCATGATAGGTTTTAGCAAAGTTTATAAAGTTGGCAAGGGTAGATTCCACCGTTCTCAAGGTAAGAGCCACCATTTATTGTGAGTCCACCATTTGGAATATCCTCTTCAGGATATCGCTGACTAAGTACTATTCTAATTCTTTCTCTTTAAAATGACCATCCGTGGCAATCTCTGTTCTCCTAATGTTGCCACAGGAGAAGCCTTCCCAAACATAGTGCTATGCCTTTTCCACCAAAGTGGATTTTTGATGGGCTTTTCCCCCTTCTATCTGCTGGTCTTCACAATATTTTCTTCCTGTTCTACACATGATTAGTAAGAAAAAGGAAGAGTTGAGCCTTATGGAGAGGGAGTCAGGTTGAACTGACTGGAAGTAAGAAGAGGCATTTGCATTTGCAATGTGTGTTTACTGGCTTGGGACAACATCCTGGAAGTTGCCCGTATCCGCATGTTTGCTGGCATATGTACCGAATTTGCTTAAAAAAATAGTAATAAATAAAACTTCCTTATGCAGTTCCTTTCACTTAAGGTAAGTTTCAATGACATCTGTATTCTTGCTTGTTATTGATGGCAACAATGTTAATATCAATGTCATTAATATCAATGGCTACTGAGTACTGATTGTGTTGGAATAAATTTTAAAATTGTCTTTGTGTTGTGAAAAATTTCTATTTAAATTGCGTAAAAGTCAGTCTTTCTCTCTACTGTAACTTGAAGACAGAAAAAAAAATTCAGAAAGCTTTGAAAGAACTTTTTGATGCAGGGCCAGCTAAATCAGTTTGTGATTAGTTGAAGTGTCAAGAATTTATTAATGGGACCATTTGGAAGAGTATTATTATAGCAATATTGAATTTAATCTTTTATCTCTTTGTTCTCATTGGGCAAATCTTAGCAGACTTAAAAATAGGAATTTCATCCCACAACCTTTTTTTATATAAATATAAAAGCATGCATGTATTTACAGGCAAGAGAATAGGTACTACTTGGTCTCCATATAAAATGCCGGTTTATGAGAGATGTATCAAGAACTGAGTAGTATGAACGGGTGCTTTGAGACTTAAACTGAAACCAAGCAAAAATGTGCAGCCTGCCTCTTTTGCCTATATTAGGGTCAACATTGGGATCCATGATCCCTTTGATCTTTACATAAAACAGATGAAAATGCATAAATTGCTTCTAATCAGAGATGAATTAAAGGAAAATAGCCTCCCGGAGGACAAAGCACCCCAGGCACCCATCAACAGCCTTACCAAATGACAGACCTGGAGGAGACTTCAAAGCTGCAAACACAACTGCCAGTGAAATCCACCAAGAATCTAGATGCCATTTAAAAAAAATAGTAATTTTCACAGTTTACA